>JADLZN010003274.1:0-59782 GCA_018155175.1 Sinocyclocheilus anophthalmus | reverse complement strand
GGCTTTTGGCCGTAGGGAGTAACGTCACTGACAGCCGTCTAACTTCCCAGGGTCGACTCCCATAGCAATATGGTAGATTTGGTTCTTAGTGCTCGCCATGGTTCTTGCTTGCACTCCCCTCAGCATGGCGGTGTGACTATACCGTTCCCCATAGCAACCCCTATAGGACGCATTTCGAAGTTCACATGAAAGGGAACGTCTCAGGTTACTTATGTAAACATGGTTCCCTGAGTAGGGAACGAGACACTGCGTCCTCTAGTTTTTGTGCCATGTTGCGGACACAAGCTTCAGACGAAGAAAGTGATGATGTGCGCTACTGGTGCCTATTTTGTACTAGTTGCGACGGTCGTGACGTCATGGCTGTCGCCGGCCAAACAAGGTGGTGTTTTTTCAATGTAGGCTTCAGACAAGGGTCACGACGAGGCGTTCCCCATAGCGACCCCTGAGAGGACGCAGCGTCTCGTTCTCTCAGGGAACCATGGTTACATACGTAAACTGGAGACGTTGGCTGGTTGAAAGTCTTTTCACATTCCGATAGCAATCATTAAGTTAAGTGGTCTAATTGTATTTGTCTGTATTTTTAGGGCATGTGATCTTTGGGTAGACAGAGCGAATCGATTAATTCACGATTCTATAGGTGTCGTTCGATTTTCAAGAACGATTTTTGCAAATTCAGAACAATTAAATTCGATTTGATTCGATTAACGATTCGATTCTGTATTCTTTAAGTGCATTCACAGGATTATTTAAATGCTTCCCCTAAATTCTTTAAATGCTTAGACAGGGGGCAAATTACACAGCAGCCTTTATGGTTAGAGAACTATAGGTTAGAGAAAAAAAACATTTTGTCCATTGTTAGACGCTAGTTTAATGATGCTATGGCATGACATATGTAGAAATTTATGTGTGACGAGAGGGGCGGCGGGAGGGCAGAGAGCCGTGGGAACGGAGCGAGGCCGGTGGAGTAATTGATGAGCGACACCTGCACCACTCACCAGTCTTGAGTCTCACGGAGCAGCTCCGGAAGGATAAAAGGAGGAGTGACAACAGTGTTGGAGGAGAGAGGACCAGGCCTGGACTTTATTTTGTGCTTTGTGTGCGGCAGTCGTCTGCGAGGGGTTGCCGCTTTACTTTCATTTTGTGTTTGTTTATTTTATTAAGTTGTTTAAATGTTCGCCGGTTCCCGCCTCATTCTTCCCGAACTACGAACTTTGTTAAAATTGGTGCCGAAACCCGGGAGGAAGGAGGGGCACGCTGCCAGCGATCCCTCGCCGCTGTGGTTCTTTTCTGATCTCTTATTTTGAATTTGGCTTAGAAATCAAATACACTGCTGGACAATCAATCATTTGTAATCTATAATTTTGCCCTAATGGCAATTTTTATGATTGCTTTATATACTACAAACAATTATTAAAATTTTCTGCACAGAATAAGGTAGAAAATATACTTTATAGTTTCTGTACTGTAATCAATGATGTGTCAATTAGCACTGCATCATTCATAAATTATTTATTTATTGTGTTTATTGTTTTAACGTTTCAGTTCATTCTGCTTTTTAGTTGCAGATATAACCTGGCGTCTTAATTCTATGAGTGCAAGATCACTTCTCTTTCAGTGTGAAAACTTCATCTCATTTTCATAAAATAAAATGCTCTAGTATTTAACTTTTCTTCTCCATCGGCGAATGATGATTATGAAAGAAAACACAGAAGTCTGTTTGCTATAGCAACAAAAGCTACTTTCATGCATCTGATTATCAGATAAACCTTATTTCAAGGTTGTTGTTAATGGTTATTTTAACAGTTTCTTTAATACATTCGGTTCAATAACATTGTTAAAAAACATGTATCATTCAATGGAACTGTGCGTATGCTTTAGACACTTACATTTTTTGCTCTGTCCATGCAATAAATGTGCAGCCTTTGACTGCTCAGGTAATGTCGTCGGTATGACAGAGAGCCATTGAAAAACTACAGGAAAGTAAATCTACTTCACTTTAGCATTACTGGCCACGAGTACTAAGGAGAGATCACACATCAGCTGCTCGTGTCAGTGAGACGACAGTCACAGGTGGTAAATAGTGGAGCACGTGAAGAAGAGATGCGAGGGCACGAACACTGTTCAAGGTCTCCATTAATTCGTGCCTGTAGTAATTTAATGTGTATATATTTTGAAAGCATTGAATCACCATAGAAATCGCGATTCATTCGATTCTTAGCGTTTTAAATCAATTACTGTCCGAAATCGGCGATTCACGATTAAAAATCCGTGTTTCAAGATCGATGCATTGCATCATCAGGATTTGTAATCGATGCATCGAGAAAACGAGTGAATCGTCACACCCCTAGTATTTACTATTCTGTGGAAGGCGTAGCGGATTCGCGAATGTTCGTCCAATCAAAAACGCTAGGTCGAGCGTATTTAATTGGCTTTCAACCTGCCTGTCAATGTATGATCGCATAGCACTGCGCATGTCGCACAGAATAGAGCGAGAATGGCAGATAAACATCAACAACCCGATCTTCCTTCCCGGTATTGTAGTACTTTTAAAGATTTCTCGCCGGTGAAAGACGCATGATTTAGCCCAGCGGTTCCCAATTCCAGTCCTCGTGCATATATTTTGCATGTCTCCCTTAGTTAACACACCCGATTCATATAACCAACTCGTTAGAAGTGAGCTACGTGCATGAACTGTGTTCCGATCGATATGATCCCTACACCGTGTTCATTGCTCCCTACTCCCTGAGCAGGGGTTTACTTCACTTCGGAACATGGGCTGGAATATGAACCGCTGATGTAGCCTATTGTAGTAATGTTGTCTCTGGTATTCTGGTCTGTGAGCGCATATGCGTTCAGGGGGCGTGACTTTGGACGGCGATTGCAGGGAGGGTGGGATGTTCGCTTTCAGTGCTATCAGGCTAAATTTAGCACTTTCCAATATCTCCTACTGCACCTTTAAATATGTATTTTTATGAATCTGAATACAGGTTTAGCTCAGAAGCAGATTTGCTCCCTATTTCATCTCATGTCTATCTAGGAAAACCAATTGAGATTTTAAAGAGAATATAAAAGACTTGTGATTTCCCTTCTTCTGGACAGTGTTCATTGCAATATTGACAAGAGAGAAATTGGGTTTAAGGCTCCGATGAAAATCTAAAGCTTACTTTATGCTTATTGATTCCTTCTCATCTTTTATCTGAGAAGATGATTTTGATCTTTTGATTTTACTTTTCATGGCCTCTTTTTATGTTTTCTTTATTTATTTTTGGTGGGTCTGATGTGGGCCTGAGAGGAGTGTGTGTGTGTGTGTTTTTGTTTGCAAGTCTGTTTGGGACCGTAATGAGCGCTCATCTGATAATTATTTTGAATAGCCATAGTTTGCTTCATTTATATGTATGATTGTTTCATGTTGACTCTAAAAAATTAATAAATAAATAAACTCAACAACCAAAGCAGTCTTAGGCAGCAAAACATGATGGGTAATGACACAGTTTCAGCCAAAGTCAGCACCACATGTATCTTTCATGGATGGGACAATCCAAGAATGCAGTGCGACAAGCTCAGTAAAGAATTCAACCAAGAGAAATGGCAATTAAATATATGCTCTGTCTGTTTACACAAAGTGCAAATAACCAACCTTGCTGGCAAAGGCTGCTTCACTATTGCTTGTATCTTGGCAGACAGCTTACAATAGTACACAATGAGGCTGTTTGCTGTAAAGTAGTGCAGCTCATGGAAACATATTTTTCAGATTGAAAATATATTTTGTTTAACCTTCAAATGCAAAAATGTAATACAAAATGTATTTAAAGTGGCAAGAAAACACATTTCCAATCTTAAAATACATTATGGGTAAATGCAAAATGTAAAATATAATGCTAAAATATATTTTTGACAATAAATCAGGATTAATGTAGTAAACTAAGGGTTATTATAGTAACAAACTGAAAACTAATAATAATAATTTAGTTTAACTATGTATAGAAGATTTACCCATTTGAACTTTAATTATTCAGTTTGAGTAACTACTCAACTACTTGTTTTTTAATAATACACCATACTTTAACTTAAAGTATGGTGTATTATTAAAAAACATTAAAAACAGTATGACTGAAATGACATTATCAGAGCTGTTTTTGTTGTTTACCATTTAGTGAAAGTGGATGTAGGTGTAGCAAGTTGGTTGTACCCATACTCGGAATTTGTGCAATGCAATTTAAACCCATCCAAGTGCACACACACAAAACAGTGAGTAGTGAACACACTCCCGGAGCAGTGTTCGAAATTTACATGCAAATCCCTGTGTTAACAAACTGTAAAGACTTTAAAACTTTCAAGTTTATAACTGACCACTTCTAAAAACAAATTCATAGTTGTCTTATGTAGCTGTGACGCTGTACAAAGGGCTTTCCAGGTAATACTCTTGCACGTCTGCGCAGGCACGTGCACACATAGACATCAAGGGGGGCTTGAGCACCTGCCCTTTTTCTTCCTCTAGTTTTTTTTTTTCTAAATGAATATAGTAATGTGTGTGTGTGTGTGTGTTTCTGTTTGCGCACAGCTGTCTCTTTCAAACAAATAAAAAATCTAAATATCAGGTCGGGAAATGTTGAGACTGTCGATGTCTTTCTCTCCTCCGTGTTTCCGCGCAGCACAGCAGTGTAGCACACATTGATCGGCACATGCGCATCACAGACAGACAGAGAGCCGCAGAAGTGAAGCCCTCCCTCCCTTTCTAGTTGTGTTTGTCTTGGTGTGGAGGTGCGTGGTGATGAACAAAAGACTAAGCTACCTGTGCCTCGGCTCGAATTTACAGCTAATTATCCAAAAGGCAATTAGGCCCTATAGTTAATTTTTCTTGCTAACATCCCTGACTATGAGAGAGCTACCATGTAAGTTAGCTAAAGTTTAGCTAAGGCAATATGAAGTCTAGTAGGTTAGACCAGTGCGTGTTCTTTCACTGCATGATTCAGTTTATTAAAATGCATTTAGAATGATCACAAAATTCAAGATATGGGGGCAGAAATGTATATATTTATATCATTTCATATAGTTAATCAGTATGCGAAGACTGACGTTTTTTCCACCAAAAATCAGCACGATTACAAATGTGATACTGATTTTATAAAACAGTCCAATAAACAAGAAGTTAATATTAATTGACTTACATTTTAGACACAATATTGACTGTTTTTGCTCTATTTCGCCAACAAATAAATCGAATGTGGGTCTCGGCGCAACATAAGCAACAGGAAGGTGTTTTGTTCCTGAATGAATCAACCGTTTACATGATTCGGTTCAGTCGCAATGACTCAATTATTAACAGTGACTCGCTGCCACCTACTTGCAGTTTTAATTTCACATTTAAAGTATCGTTTCATTTTTTTTTAATAATTTTAAATATCAGTATTCAAAGTTTTGTTTAAAATATCAAAACAGTATGAATGCATTTGTAATTGCAGGATAAACGCATTCATGTTCTGCATTAAACAGTGTGTAAATGCATCTAAATGCCACTTCTAATGCAGCTTCTGTGTTTCCTCTCCATTGCAAAGATGAATTTTGTCAATAATGATTTCATTTGCTTGGTAACAGCCCAAAATGTCTTATTATTCTAATTCACTGATTCAATTTAAGAATTTGACTGAAAAGGTGATGCACACTTTAGAAATGGCTTTGCAAAGGTTAAAATGCCCATAAAAGGTAAAAAATCAATTTAAACTTATTGGAAAAAATGAATTTCTATCACTGTTGTGAACTGATCACCACACAGAATATGAAGAATATCTAAAAATTCAGGAGTCAGCTGTCCACGGTAGTCCATAGTATATCAGCACAGTAACACACTCAGCAAAATATTATCTAATTATCGTTATTGATAAAATTCCAGAAAATATCGAGATATATTTTTTTGCCAATATCACACACCCCTAACGTATTTAACGTTTTGTTTAGGAAAAAATAAATAAATATGGGAAGTGCCCTTTTTTCCACTTGAGCCCTCAAAATGTCTGTGCATCACTGAGTCTGCAGTGACGATGTAGTTACTCTGACATGAAGCTGACGCGAAGCTCAAGTTTGCGGTGTGAAACAAGCGTAAAGGTAAAGACACCCACCGCAACTCCACACAGCTCACCTGCCAGAGCATGAGAAGAGATATCCACCAGAAAGACAGAGGGACAGATGTAATATAAGAAAAGAGTCAGTCTGGGAATGGCCTCCTCAATGGGCTTTTATCATCAGAGGAATGCCTGGCCTCACCACTAACCTTTAAACAATGCACATCTCACATGCTCTTTCCTCAGAGCAAATCTCCACTGACAGCTCGGCATGTGAGCTTCCCGTGAACGCCAGTCCTGCTCTTCACACATGCACTAACCTTGCCTGTCTTTATTCTGAGAGGAACAACTGAAAACATCTGTCAAGCAACGGCATCAGGCCCACTTAGTGGAGATCCGCTTTCCGTGAGACAGATCCCGAAGTCGTTTTTCTCCAACACACACACTAATCTCATTATTACTGCAACTATCATCCTCCTGCTTCACCAGTTTTTTTTTTTTTAAACTCTGCTCATTTCTCTTCTAACTCTTAACTTGAAGGAAATCCCAGACTGCTTTGCTGGGCCCGCCCCAAGTGGAAAAACTGGACTGGAGGAGCTTAGAGAGGCAGAGAGGATTTCAGTGCATGCACACACACTGTATTCCCTGCAGCTGTGAAGTGGCATCTCCCCACTCTGGGGATAATCTGCGGGAGAGATGCTAAATCAGTGTCCCTTCCATTGCCTCAGGACCACAGATCCTCTTGTGGTGTCTATGCCTTAAACTGTGTTCATAAAGCACAATCAAGTGCTGGCGCTGGAAGTCGTTCGAGATACGGGCATTAGGACAGCAGGCCGTTTCCCAGAGTTCCCTAGTTCTTAAGACCAGTCATGTGACGCTACCAGTCAGTAGTCATACTTCTGAACTTAAGAATCACTAATGAGGAAGTTTAAACAGTTTTAGCAGCATCAATGCTCCATATTTCTAGAGCACAAACTCACTCAGCTGTCACTCACAACTGCTTCATCACATTTGATCACTTTTCACCAATCTGTTTTGCTAAGCAATCATTGCTCTGCAGAGCTGTACATTGATGCAAATCCCACATAAAAGTTCAAACACATCCTGTTCTGACACAACCTCATCACTTTTCAGACTGAAATCAAAACATTATACTTTGGCAGTGTCTGATAGCCAACCTTGTTGGCAAAGGCCCTTTTCACTAGATTCACCCACCACTGCTGAGATATTTCACTGTTAGTACAAATAGCATGTTCATTTTATATGCACTTTAATGTGAATTGCACCTATTGCTCTTTGTATTATGTGCAAATAAAACTCAAATAAATAGACACTGCCAAAAACTTTCACATAAACATTAAACCAATGCAACACCATTTAAATATGTACATTTCAACTGAGTGAAACAGGCCTTTCAAAATGGAGGGCAACTCACCATCTACCACTTCTTCCTGTGAACTTTGACCTTGGAATAACTTTTCCACTACTTTTTGTATTGTCAAAATACAAGTTTGAAATAAAGGGAAACATTTTCTTATTTATTTATTTATTTAAAATGTTATCTTTGATCCTCAGCAGGCATTGCATAAAATAAATAAACAAATAAAATAAATATTCAAATGCAAAAATTTATTACAAAATGCATTTTGCAAAAAGCAAAAAAAACACCTTTCCAAATTCCAGTCCTAAAATACATTATTGGTGAATTCAAAATGCTAAATATAAATATTGATAAAATATATTTTTGACAATATAAATATATTTAGACATTTTAGATATCTGGGACAAATATATTTATGTAAAAATGTATTTATGTAATACATAGTAAGGATGCTATATTAAACTATATATATATATATATCTATATACACACACACACTTACACACACACCCACCCAAATATATCCAACTTATTTGAACACTGTCAAATTGTTTCATATAATTTAATAAGGATTATGTCATAGAATAATGGTTGTATATGGAGTTTCTATAATATTTACATTTTTATTACCGAACAGTAAAGGGACAATTTTCGATTGATTGATTGATTGATTGATTAAGGTTTATTGTTGGGGACTGGTTTAGTACCTCTAAACCTTGGCATAATGTGAAACTGCTGGTTACTTGGGGGTCACATCAGACCAAGTTTGATCTGATTTCTGGCTGAGTCTGTAAATGTGTATGAAACAGGTTTAAAGGGGTATTCACAGTTGAGTGCAGGTTTACAGTTCAGTTCACTGTAATATTGCATGTTGTGTATTGTTGTGCTGAAGAGTAATCAACTGATTTGTTAATGATATGATTATGTTTTTACCAATGATTGAATGACTATAAATAAATAGTGTTCTTTTCACCTCTTCTCATACATACACTGCTGTCCTGCATGTGTGTGTGTGTGTGTCAGTAGGGAGCTGTGCAGGCGCATAAGAACAGATGATGTGTCCAACTCAGGACTTTTAAAAATACTTGAGTGACTGAGATCTGGCCAGCCTGCAGCTGTTCTCTCCATTTAGACACCAGCCGTCTCACCTTAGCGATTAAATATAACACATCTGCAGTGCCACTGAAAACTGCAGCCTCATCCAGTGATGAAGCTAACCCTCAGCACCAGTCACCTGAGGTGAAGAGTGATATTCCGCTCTATAGACACTAACCGAGACAGCAGGTGCTGCTCACATCGCCTATTTGGAGTTTCGAGCTTTGGAGGCCGATTCTGATGTGGGAGATAATAGGCAAATCTAACTTTAGCCTGATAGTGAAACCTGTGGTTTCACCTTGGTGCATGGACATAATGAGGGGAGTGGGGACAGAAGCAGGGGGGGTGGAAACTCTAATTCTCTAATGGCATCTACTGCTCTGGAGAGAGAGGAGAGAGAGAGACATCGAGGCAGATGTGTTTTCAGCAATGCTATAAAAAAATGCATTTTTATACGTAGGTAAAAAAAAAAAAGGAAAAAAAAAGATATTTCCAAAAGCAGCTGAGGTGCATAATAAGGAGCTGCAGTCTTAGATTGCTATGGCTGCCAGTATGGGGCCAGCTTTAAAAATGTGACCTTGCCTGCTAAGTTGACAAAGGAAACTGAGGAAACACCACACACACACAGAGCCCTTCAGTATTCATAATTCATGTGACCTCCTTCATGTGGGATTACAATCCACAATTTTAAACCCTTGGATCTCATTTGGATGTTGGCAGTTGGTGAGGTTACATCTCTCTGAGTGATCTTTAAGATTGTTTGCGTTTTGAGTAGGTCATACATCTCGCCATTATCCTCCATCATGCCTCAGTCCGATTTTTTTGGGGGCTGAAGCTGCCCGAGGCCTCTGGGGGAGGGCCCCCCCCCCCCAAACACACTGCAGATCCCGTGCAAGCTGCTAATCATGGATTCTCTTCTCTGATCTCAGCTGATGTACAGATAACACATAGGGTGCCCTTCACAACATTATGAGTCTAGCTAGTTACAATTTTTCGAAAACAATTTTATTCCGTATAGAAACTGCATCTAACCATTCAAAAGTTTGGATTTGGTAAAATGTTTTAAGATTTTGGAAAGAAGTCTCCAATGCTCACCAAGACTGCATTTATTTGATTGTGAAATAGGTTTATTATTTTGAAATAAGTTTAAAACAACTATTTTCTATTTGAATATATTTTAAAAGAATTCAAAGAGTTTAAAGAACAGTATTTGTTTGAAACATGAATTTTGATATTTTTTCTATTAATTAAGATATACTTTTCTTACCATGGTTATATCATAGTTTAAATTCTCTACATACATTTTACATTTATATCTTATTTTTTTTCCTTTCTCTTTTTTTTTAAATTCTACTTATTTGTTTTATACTACAATATTGTGGTTTTGGAGTTGTTATTATTCCATTGTTTTGTCTCTATGCATATTTGAGCTAAGTTTAATTTGCATTTACATCATTTCGACCCGCAGGTGGTATTTTAAGAAACAGTAAAACATTCTTACTCTTTTAAAGTTTTTTTTTTGCTGTTTTTCCCATCACTACTGTGTTTTACAGCAATAAATAAACAAAAAAATAATCAAATAATCTGCAAATTACTAGCAGACAATTCAAATTTTCAGGACTATAACTGCTGAACAAAGGAAATAGTTTCTCATGTGGAAATATAAGATAATGTTGTTATATTAATAGCATATGGTGTGGTCATTTTAATGCTTTATGAAGTAGGTGTCCTTTCAAGCGTAGTGAGGATGGTTAATAGTTAGTGTAACTTGTAGTGGGAGTGTTTAGTAGTCTTGTGGGATGCTGCTCTTTGTTAATAACTTCAGATATTTCAAGCATTGGTTGGGGGCCTGTTCAGATGAACACAGTAAAGCGGGCTGAGCTGTGAAACTTGCAGTCTGTAGTGCAAAAAATTGATGAAATTATGAAATGGAGCAGTAATGATTTCACTATAATTCCTCTGCCCTTCACATTTTGCCACCAGTCTGACAAAGCAGAGTGCAGAAATGAGGTGGGCCGCACTGACTATGCAGGGCTGATCAAAGACAATGTGTTGTTTTGAAAAAGCCAGAACAGAAGGAGACGCAGCACAAAGGAGGATGAGAAAGTGTGGCGGAGGAGATGGGAAAAAAAGAGGGAAAAGTTTTAATAATGCAGCCTCGATTCTGGCGTCCAATTAAGTATAAAATATTCAGGCTGTGCACACTTTGCTGTGGGGTGGCGCAAATGACAGCGGACCAAAGCTGATGTATAAGCAAGCACGTGTAGGTTTGTGCATGAGATGAGGTGTGTGGAACAGCAGTCTCCATCAGGAGCAGTTAGACCGTGCCAGTGATCACAGAACCAGGAGACGGATAAATCCTCTTGTGACGTCAACTCAATAATTTAGGCCTGTGACAGTCGCAGTCTGGGAAACGTCCACAAGAAGTCATGTTGAAACTTATGTCGGATGATTTTATTCTCTCATGGCATCCAATGAAACAGATTTTCCATGACAGTTCCTAGTTATTTGGCCTAGGAAAGCCATGGCAGTAACTTTACGTGCATCTTAAGTGTTTTTACCAGCTGGTTTAAAGAATCACTGCATGATTTTGAAAGAATGGTAAAGTTCAGACTGCTTTGAAACATCCCATCAAACTTAATGTGGAATAAAAACCTCAACTATCAGTTTTCACTGCCCAAATGTTGGCTTATAGATTTTTAGACTTCATAAAACATGACTTCATTAATGCATAAAATAATTGTATGACTTAATCAATTGAATTCAAATCGACTTGACTTTTAGCAGTTGATTTTGAATCTCTGATTCAAAATGATTAATTGATTCAGTTACATTCAATTCGATTTAATTCTGTTTGATTCATTTCGATGTAAATCTATTCAGTGCAGTCCTTTTTAATTGTAGTTCCAATTCTACTCTTTTCAATACAATTGAATTGTGAGTTATAGTTTATTGTAGTTAGTTAATTGTAGTTAGTTGAATTAGTTTAGTTTGATTTCAAGTCTGTCAAATAAATCTCAGTGCTATTTTAGTATTAGTTATTATATTGTTTTTTATAATACATATCATCAATGCTGTTTATTTATATATATTTTATAGCTTTCATTTTTATAGTATTATGTATAATATATATATATATATATTAATATATAATATACAGTATATTATGTTATATATTATATATTGTTTTATTTACTATTATCATTATTTCTTTTATTATTTGATTGCATATTTAAGTTTTTATACAAATATAAAACAAATCAGGCTCACATAATGTATACAAAAAGTATGCTATACATAAAATAAACACACAACATGCACCAGATACAGAAATTTACACCTTAAACAACAAAAAAAGTTTTTTAATCCAATTCAGTTCAGTTTAATTCATGTTTAGTTTAGTTTAGTTATGGTAGTGAACAAAGTAAACTAAACACAATCCCTTACAAATGCATGTCTGTAAGGATTCATAAAAAAAGCACACATGCAGGCTTTATGCTTCAGCTCCTTGTAGCATTAAAGTCAAACAAAGGAGAATTCTCTCTCTCTCTCTCAGCAGTACTCATCAATGACATAATTCTTCACCGGGAACAATTTAGAGCCCCACCGCGGCACTGTGCTATTTTCTAAACATCATGAGCAGAGAACAGAAGAGTGAGTCAGAGAGAGAGCATGCAGTTTGCGGTGTATCAGCATTCAGCTCGAGCTGTCCGATTCACTGGACACTGGATTGTTTCTGAACCCTGACAGAAGTGACCAGTACAGAATATACATTTTCACAGTCTATTGGCCTGCTGCAAACACGGGGACTCTCTCTGCTGAGGGGAGAAATGAGGGTGGTCAGAAGGAGAAAAAGGTTGAAAACACAGCAGGAAAGAATAGACAAGGAAGATGACTTGTGTCAGAGCTAAAGTTTACCATCAGAGGGAGGCAAGTACGCATTGAAGATAGGATGAAGGCATAATCAAGGTTTTTAACACCACTGATAAGCCCGAAAGGATTTTGATGTAAAATTCCTATTTGTATTTGAATGTATTGTGTGTCTGTGGACGCTTAGCTGTGTAAAACTGTGCTAATGTGCTGAGAGGACAGAAAATAAACACTTTGATGGCAAGGGTCTGCCCTCAATAGGCATTTTAATAGGTAAAAATATGCTTCACTCATTATGGATGCACAAATTCTGCACTTAATGCAGCTAAAAAGGTTAACAGCTTTTCTATTGAAAAGAACACTATTTTTTTCTGGTTAAGGTGCACTTACACTTACAGCAATTAAAGAGATGGAGGTCACCGAGTCACTGTACTATTTGTTGCTACAGTAATTCTTACTTGACTGCTGTATCTGTGTATCTGTTTAGTGAGGTTATAACGAGAAACAAATCTTAGTCAAAGGGGTAAAAAAAATTATAATACTAATTTGAATAAAATGTAATATATATACTCTCAGAAAATGAAATGTAAATTAATTTTTTCGCATATACATCACCATTCATTTATGTTACTTCTTCTTCTTCTTTTAGGATTTAATGGCGGTTGCCAAACCAACTTAAAAGGTGCATTCCCGCCACCTACTGGAAAGGAGTGTGAAGCGCACAATGAATTGGCACTTTAGAAACTAATTTATTTTACAAAAATATATTACTGTTACATATTCACAATCACCAGAGTACTAATCAGCCGCACCTGTCACCACCTCATCAGCACTAGTTTAAATGCCACAGCCACACATTCACACTTCGTCTGGTCTTGAGTTCCTACGCTACTCCTTACTGACTCCCTGAACCCTACTCCATCCTGATATCTCCGTCTCTGTGCCATCCCTTCAGCCCGATCACCAAGGAACCTTCTCACGTGAGCCCGATCCTTCCATCCCTAGACTGTTCTCTAAACCGTTTGCTCTCGCTCTCTCTCTCTCTCTCTCTCTCTCTCCTCTCTCCCAGCACCTGTTTCAATAAAGCTCTGTTTATCTCCGTTTTGGTCTCCTTCTGTACTGTGACAATATTAAGCAGCACAACTGATTTTAATATTGATAATAATAAGGAATGTTTCTTTGGCAGCAAATATACAGTATATTACAATATTAGAAACATGTCTGAAAATCATGTGCCACTAAAGACTGGAGTAATGGCTGCTGAAAATATACAGAAATAAATTACATTTTAAAATATAATAAAATAGAAAACATTATTTTAAATTGTAATGCATAATGTCTATTCTTTTTTTTTTTTTATCTGTGCCTTTTTTTGAATCAAATAAATCTCCTTGTGATCAACAGCCTCTTTTAAAAAAAAAGGTTTTAAATCTTACCAATCCCAAACATGTTAACAGCATACGTATAGAGAAGCGCTGTCAGTCAATTAATCGAGATTACTCGCATAATACAATTGCAAATAAAAGTTTGTGTTACATGATAATGTGTGTACGCTGTTTGTGTGTGTGTGTGTGTGTACAGTACATATATATATATATATATATTCATATTTGTATACGATTTCGTAATATACTGTATATATTTACATATATTTTTTAAATATATACATGCATGTGTTTGTGTGTATTTATATATACATATATACGCAGTATACACACATATATTATGTAAACACAAACTTTTATTTGGGATGCGATTAATCGCGATTAATCGATTTGACAGTCCTAATATAGAGAGAGAGCAATTGTAAGGGGTCTCCCTCTTTGTCCCATATGAGTCTTAAGAGCCAGTCTTCTTTCAGGCTCCTCCCAGCTGTTTCATCACTTCCACCGACCCAAATCCATTCCAGGACAGTCCGGAAACCCTCCTCACCTGCAGCCCACAACCCCACAACCTCTCTCTATCTCTCTTCTCTCTCTCTCTCTCTGTCCCTGCAGTGACCTCTGCCCTGTAGCAGCTCCGCAAAGTCAAAAGATCCTGGGAGTGTGTGGAAGTATTTAGAGTGTACCAGCATGTTTACATTAGTGCGCTATGGAAGTCAAAAGTCAGGGAAGAATGCTAATACTATTGTGAGTTATAGAAAGAAAACAAAGTAAATCACCTCAGTCATGCATCGAGAGGATAATGGGCAGATGACTGGCTGAGGACAGTTCACCTATTAAAAACATTTTAAATAAATATTCACCCTCATATTGTTCCAAACCTGTAAGGTCTTCAAAGTTCACATTTATTTGCAATTTGAAAATTTCTCATTAAAAATTGTCATGATGTGACATGCAAAGTCTGATAATACCCCATACAAATTCACTAGTGAGAAATAGATAATTATTTAAAAGTACATAGATTTTATTTTATAATAATACATATATATAATTTGGTTTAAGTTTTTACATTTTGAGGGGGAAAAAATTATATTTTTAATATGGAGCTGGATCGTAAAAATATATAGCCTATGTATGTATGCACTAAGAAAATATAGAAAATCAAATTATTTTGGAAAGACATGAGTTTGAATACTATCTCTTTAAAAGTACATCTAAAAGAACAGAAATCCTGCTTGGTGACCAATAGCATGGTGTGTGTGTGTGTGTGTGTGTGTGAACAGATTTATATATCCTGACTTAAACCTGAATACACACAGACTCATGGGGACTCGTGTCACGGTGGTGACGGTGTCCCCAGGGGTACAAAAGCTTATAAATCATACAGAGTTTTTTTGAGAGAGTAAAAATGCAGAAAGTTTCCTGTGAGGGGTAGGTTTAGGTGTAGGGTTGGTGTAGGGCAATAGAAAATACAGTTTGTACAGTATAAAAACCATTACGCCTATGGAATGTCCCCACAAGGATAGCTGACCAGACAAGTGTGTATGTGTGTGTGTGTGTGTGTATTTTTGTTCTTGCTTTGCCATAGGCAAGGCGGATGGTGTGGCCATAGTGCAACAGAAATGTGTAATTACTGGTGCAGAGATAAAGGGGGATTGAAAGATAAAAAAGACTTTTACAAGGACAAAGATGACCGATCAGGATCAGGCTGCATCTCTGTCTCCCCCTTGTGTCTAAAAACAGTATTGCTGCTTACAAAAAGGCAGTATCATAGTATGGTATCAGATGAAAATATCGAGGTTACTTTAATATACACCATGGTATTTTAATAATACACCAAATCAGCCATCCTAGAATTTACAACGAGGTCTATATTTGCTACCAATCAGATGGGAAACGCTGCAATGTTTTTATAGTGCCACTTAGTTTCCTCTGAAAAAATGACATTGCACCTTTAACAGTTGCCATATTTATTCCCCACATTTCTATCTGTCCTGTGAGCCATTACAGTGATTTGTACACTGTATTTTAAGCTGCTAAAATATAGAAGTGTGTACCCTGAACGGTCTGTGTCATTGTCTCTGACGCTTGAGTCATTCATCTCATCCGCATTTGACCGTCTCCCTACCTGACCTTCGCCTGCTGTAATCAGAAGCCAATGGCAGCACGCAGTCAGTTCGCCTTGGCAAACGTTGTGAATCCTGACCTCTGCTAGATGGATTGCCTCCCATCCTGTAATACAGGCATAACTCACAGGGCATGTTTGGTTACAAGCCTGTCAGGGGCCAGTGGAAATCAGGGTCAGATGTTGCCACACTGATATGTTTGTTGCAGCCGTGTGGTTTGAGTTTGAGCTCCGTCAAGTTAATTCTTTGTCGTCTAATTTTTTATCTTAAAATCAATTTTATACAACATAATTTCCATTTCTATAACGTGTGAATATATCCCTATCGTATTCTACAACATAAACCATCAGAGCGCCTTGTTATCACTAGTTCTATTTTTGACTTCCGAGTCCGCTATTAGCATATAGCCCGCTAGCATCGCCAGCGTGGTTGCCGCTAATCTCGCTTACACTAATACTCTATTCACACACATTACCATTGTTTTACTCACTGTTACTTGCTTTAATGGCGGATGTGTGTCTACCTTTGAGTGCAGGTGAGGACACGTTCGAGCTGCATTCGGTGCAGGTCGAGCTGGAGGCCGTGGAGAACCAAAAAAAAAAAAAAAAAAAAAAAGAACCGCAGATCCTGACTGGTGGCAAAGCAGACCCAGCTGAGAGCGCGGAGAGCCGCTCTGGAAACATCCCAGGCTGACGCTCACAAGTCCGAGGTAAGTACAGCGCGCTGCTAACTCTCCCACCACCTCTACTCCGTGTGTTTCTCTGCACAGGCCCGGTGCACCCAGGACGCGATCTTCCCAGATGTCCTTCACTCCGGCGCCGGGACACCATGGACCCTGGGTGCAGCCGCAGCGGAAGACGCGAGCCAGGTCCCGGGCGACGACCTCTCCCCCTCCGCCACCTCCGGTCTTCGAGATCTCCACCCAGAACCGCTTCGCTCCCCTCCGCGAGACGGAACGCTGTGATCATCGGAGACTCCATCGTCCGGCACGTCCGGCACGTCCGTGCTACGTTAGTTGAAGGTAAAGTGCACATTCACTGTTTCCCTGGTGCTTGTGTTCTCTATGTTTCTGCGCAGATACCCGCGTTCCTGAAGGGTGACGAGAGCCCCGGAGCGGTCGTGCTTCACGCAGGGCTAACGACACCAAGCTGCGCAGACGGAGACGCTGAAGAGGGACTTCAGGAGCCTGATCGAGACGGTGCGCCGCACATCGCCCGCGACGACGATCATCGTGTCAGGACCGCTTCCCACGTATCGACGAGGACACGAAAAGTTCAGTAGGCTTTTTGCTTTAAATGAATGGTTATTGTCATGGTGTAAAGAACAGAAACTGCTTCTTTGTTAATAACTGGAATCTTTTCTGGGAGCGTCCTAGGCTGTTTCGCGCTGATGGTCTGCATCCCAGCAGAGTTGGCGCGGAGCTCATGTCGTACAACATCTCCAGGACGCTGCGCTCCATATGACTAGTAATCCAATTCTCAAATAACTGCTATGATGGCTTTTGTTCTACCCACTTAAATGATAGAAGTACTTGTGCTGTTCAATCTATAAAGACTGTGTCTGTTCCCCGAATAGTGAGGTCAAAATATAAATTTAATGCAGGATCTAGAAAAAATCTGATCGTGATTAAACCAGAACAATTTAAAATGAACAAAAACCATTTTTTAAGTTTGGGCTCCTAAACATTAGATCACTCTCACCCAAAGCAGTTATTGTAAATGAAATGATCACAGATAATAGTTTTGATGTTTTCTGCTTGACTGAAACCTGGCTAAAACTTAATGATTATATTGGTCTAAATGAGTTTACTCCACCAAGCTACTCTTATAAGCATAAGCCCCGTCAGACTGGCCGTGGTGGCGGTGTTGCAACAATATATAGTGATATTCTCAATGTTACTCAGAAGACAGGATACATGTTTAACTCATTTGAAATACTTATGCTTAATGTTACACTGTCAGATATGCAAAAGAAATCTATCGTATCTCTTGCTCTGGCTACTGTGTATAGACCACCAGGGCCGTATACAGATTTCCTAAAAGAATTTGCAGATTTCCTTTCAGACCTATTGGTTACTGTTGATAAGCGCTAATTGTCGGAGATTTTAATATGCACGTTGATAATACAAATGATGCATTAGGACTTGCGTTTACTGGCCTAATAAACTCTTTTGGAGTCGAGCAAAACGTCACCGGGCCCGTTCATCGTTTTAATCATACGCTAGATTTCATTATATCGCATGGAATTGATCTTACTGATATAGATATCGTACCTCAAAGTGATGATGTTACTGACCATTTCCTTGTATTGTGCATGCTGCGTATTATTGATATTAACTATATGGCTCCGCGTTGTCGCCTAGGAAGAACTATTGTTCCAACCACTATAGATAGATTCACAAATAACCTGCCTGATTTTTCTCAACTGCTCTGTGTACCCATAAATTCACATGAACTAGACGAAATGACTAGCTACATGGGCACTATCTTCTCTAATACAATAGAAGCTGTTGCCCCCATCAAATTGAAAAAGGTTAAAGAAAAACGTACTGCGCCATGGTACAACAGTAATACCCTTCTCCAAGAAAAAAACTCGTAGTCTTGAGGGGGGGGGGGGGGGGGGCAAATGGAGAAAACCTAACTTGGAAGTTTTAGAATTGCGTGGAAAAACAGTATGTCCAGCATAGACAGGCTCTAAAAGCTGCCAGGACCAAGCATATCCACAAACTCATAGAAAATAACCAAAACAATCCTATGTTTTTATTTAGCACAGTGGCTAGATTAACAAATAACCAGAGCCACCCGATCTAAATATTCCCTCACTGTTTAATAGTAATGACTTTATGAATTCTTCACTGATGAAATGGATAACTCAGAAATACAAAACAAATGTAGATTCTACAGCGTATACTACTTTAGCTTCATTCATCGCACCAAAAAATAAACTGCAGTGCTTTACAGCTATAGGCCAGGAAGAGCTAAATAAACTTATCACTGCATCTAAACCCACAACATGCCTGTTAGATCCTGTACCAACTAAATTAATGAAAGAGTTGTTACCTGTAGCAGAATAACCGCTTCTTAATATTATTAACTCGTCATTGTCTTTAGGTCACGTCCAAACCATTCAAGCTGGCGGTCATTAAGACTCTTATTAAGAAACCACAACTAGATCCTAATGAACTGGCAAATTACAGACCCATCTCAAATTTTCCTTTTATGTCTAAAATTTTAGAAAAAGTTGTTTCTGCTCCATTGTGCTCCTTCCTGCAAAAAAATGATCTCTATGAAGAATTTCAGTCAGGTTTCAGGCCCCACCATAGCACAGAAACTGCACTTTTTAAATTTCAAATGACTTGCTTCTTGCGTCAGACCAAGGCTGTGTCTCATTGCTAGTTTTACTTGTTCTTAGTGCTGCATTCGATACTATAGTTCATGACATACTCATAGATCGATTACATAACTATACAGGTATTCAAGGGCAGGTTTTAAGATTGTTTAGATCCTACCTGTCCGATCGCTACCACATTGTTCATTTAAATGGGGAGTCATCTCAATTATCACCAGTAAAATATGGAGTGCCACAAGGATCTGTCCTAGGTCCTCTGCTATTTTCAATATACATGTTGCTTCTTGGTAATATTATTAGAAAATACGGCATTAGTTTCCATTGTTATGCTGATGTTACTCAACTATATATCTCAACAAGACCTGATGAAACTTCTAAATTATCTAAGCTAACAGAGTGTGTTAAAAATGTAGATTGGATGACCAATAATTTTCTCTACTTTTAAATTCGGATAAGACAGAGATATTACTTATTGGACCAAAAGACAGTACACAGAATCTCTTGGATTACAATTTGCAACTAGACGGATGTACGGTTACTTCCTCTACAGTCAAAAATCTGGGTGTTATATTAGATAGCAACTTGTCTTTTGAAAATCATATTTCCCATGTTACAAAAACGGCATTCTTCCATCTTAGAAACATTGCCAAGTTACGAAACATGATACCTGTTTCTGATGCAGAAAAGCTAGTTCATGCATTCATGACCTCTAGACTGGACTATTGTAATGCACTGCTAGGTGGTTGTCCTGCATCTTCAATAAACAAGCTACAGATAGTCCAAAATGCAGCGGCTAGAGTCCTTACCAGGTCAAGAAAATATGATCATATTACCCAAATTTTACAGTCTCTGCACTGGCTACCTGTTAAGTTCTTTATCAGTTACAAAATATTATTACTTAGTTACAAGGCCCTTAATGGTTTAGCTTCTGCTTACCTAACTAGTCTTCTACCATGCTAAAATCCATCACGCTCCCTAAGGTCGCAAATTCTGGACTTTTGGTAGTACCTAGGATAGCAAATTCCACTAAAGGAGGTAGAGCTTTTTTTTTTTTTTTCGCATTTGGCTCCCAAACTCTGAATAGCCTTCCTGATACCGTTCGGGGTTCAGACACACTCTATCTGTTTAAATCTAGATTAAAGACACATTTCTTTGGCCAAGCATTCAAATAATGCATCTCATAATCTTTTACTGCAGTCATAATCTTTTACTGCAGTTATATCTAATCAAATGCACATTATTATTCGTTAGTTTGGGTTAAACAAATCATTTTTGCTTGGTTGGAACAGCAGCTACGCTAATTATGTTTGTATTTGTTTCTCTGTCTTTTGCCACGGGATTAACATCCCGTGGTAACTAGGATTTACACAAGCTTCAGTCTGGATCCAGAACACCTGCGAAGAGATGATGCCAACCCCTCAGAGGACCTCAGATGATGCCAGCCCTGAAACAACATACTGAACTACCACATTTTGCTATAAGTTTGATTGCATCATATAATAATTGCTGTTGATATTATTCATCGTCTGTTTTATTACGTCTTATATTGATTTTTCCGTACTGCTGGTTCGTCTGGTCAGAGGAGAACTGGCCCCCCGACTGAGCCTGGTTTCTCCCAAGGTTTTTTCTCCATTCTGTCACCGATGGAGTTTTGGTTCCTTGCCGCTGTCGCCTCTGGCTTGCTTAGTTGGGGACACTTCATTTCCAGCGTTATCGTTGACATGCTTGCAAAGATATTATTTAAACTGAGCTGGATGTTGACATCACTGAATTCAATGATGAGCTGTCTTTAAATGAAAATTGAGTGTTTACTATGATTATTTTGCATTATTGACAATATTTTCTTAATGCTGTAGTTGCTTTGTCACAATCTGTATTGTTAAAAGCGCTATATAAATAAAGGTGACTTGACTTGACTTGACTTGATTCTCTTCTGGAAGGTCCGGATAGAGACAGACTAAAACTTTGTCATTTGTTAATTCATGTACTGTAGAGTGTACAGTGTTTCTCAACTGGTGGGTCGCAAGCCAAAAATGGGTTGCAGGTTTGTTGATGGGATTGTTGACAACACGGAAAAAAACAATGCTACATGAAAATGATAACATGTATAATCATATATTCATGCATATACCGGACAGCAAAATAAACTCATAAAGTGAATTATTAAAAATGAGGAGAAAATGCTTCCCTAATCTGTTATATGTTGTCAACATCAAAAGTTGTGCATCCAGTCAAACTCTACAGTATAATTCATCTTTCACTTGGAAGAATCTCATATTCAAAGTTTACATTTATTTTCAATGAGAAAAATATTAAATATATAGCTCTACATTTAAGTTAAACATGGATATATATGTATTAGCATTATATATATATATATATAAATTTTTTAACATACTAAAAATCCTGTATATTCATAAAAATTATATATATTTAATAAATATATATTAATAAAAACTCTATCCAGAAATTTTTCCAATTTCACTTTTAATACTTTTGTCTATTTTATTTGTATGTGGTTTACGATTGTTGTAAGAAAATTAACCTAATAAGAATTTCAAACCTTAAAAATAAAATTAGTAGAAAATAAAACAAGTCATATAATATTTAGTTTGACCTCCAGAAACTGGCAGTCAACATTTTCTGGAGGTTAAGAGTTTCAGGCCCTATTTATTTTTAAGTCGTCCTGTCACTATCAGAGCATCTTTATTCATGTGCAATGACTTTTCTTGCATCTGTCCTTCTTTCTCTGGTCAAGTGCTTTGAAGACATCACAGGGAGCTGTAATTAGTGTTTCTCTGTTATCCCGTATGTCTCAGACAGATAGCCATGACCTGGAGGTACTGCAACACTGGCACAAATGCGATCGTGAAACTGCACTCTATTTTTAGGTGGTGCAGATGCTTCACACAATGGGAGCCAGGACACTTATTATACTCCACAAAGACCTTCCCCATCCCACCTCCTCTAAAATTACTTTTTAATGTGATTCTTTTGTCTACCTTCTAAGCCTATAATATAGAATGGCTAACAGACACCATGAGACAATAACATGTCAATATTATCATTCTAGGCAGAGGAAATATGGTAATGGTTAATTCTTAACAGACTTGGGAAGTTCAAACAACATAATTGTGATGTTTTTGCACTTTTCACCAGCAGACTCATAAGTAGGATAATTCTTCCTCAAAATTTTCCCCCAAATAATATATATTTTTAAATATATGTACACACAATGGGACAGTTGATTTACCATGTTGATACCATACACAACATGGCAAAATGTATTACTTATAAGATTATAGAAATAGAATTTAAAGTTTGTAATAAAATTTACAGTAAGATTTTATAATCTGAAATTAAGAAAATATTAACGTATTCTGACTTCAACCATATAATTAAATACATTTATAATTAAAATAACTTTAATATTAAATATGGGACCGTGATATATCGTATATATATATAGATATATATATATATATATATATCGCCTATTTTGTTGGAAAGTGTCACATTACATTTTGAGTTCATGGAAAGCTATTTAGGTCAGGTGTTGATGAAAGTGAAGAGATTAAACATGTTCTTTCCATGTCTCACATTGTTTCATTCATCTTTAGACTGAGGGCCAAGCATCCGAGGTCCTTGTAAAATACATATTTGTTTTGTAGTGAACTTCAGTACCTGATCTGTTCAGATTACTGATTGTGGGTTTGATGAAGCTGCGTGTTTTGCGGCGGTGGCCGAGACGAGGCAGTATTATGTTTTATTGAGGCAGCACCTCGGAATTCACTCGCCAGGGACAGCACTGTAAAAAACAGCACTCAAATACAAGGCCTGCAATATCACACACACTTACAGACAGTCAAGCAAGACTTCAAACAACACATAAATCACAGGAAAATTAGCATACATCCTTCTAACTTCAACTACCGAATGAGACAAATGTTCAGAGAAAGTGGGTACATTCTGGAAAAGTTAGTCGAGGTCAAGAAAGCACTGTTTCGCACGTTTAAGCATATTTATTTTAATATTAGCAGGTTACAGTCCTAACACTGAGCTTGGAAAAGTGCGTGTTTACAAGCTGAAGCAGAGGTGCAAGCAGAGTTTCACTGGTAAAGAGCTCTATGTCGCACTCTGAACTTGTTGAATATACATTATTTTGCAATATAAGCCTTTATGAGTCAACATAAAATAATGGTGGGAAATAACACCTATTGTTTAAAAAAATTATAATTTAAACTACTTTGTATTTTTTATTAATATTTTTTTAGATTTCAAAAAATGTCAAATATTATATATTTTGATGGACTGTATACAAATATCCCACTTCATTAGTTTTTATTTTTATATTTTTCGTTTTAATTCAGCTTTATTTCAATTACTGAAAATCATTTTTAATAGTTTCATTAGATTCATTCAAAGAACCTGAAAAAAAATGCATTCATGAATCAGGAATCACTATGAAGAACCTTTAACATCCATGGAGCCTTCCCACAAAAGGTTCTTTAAAAATGTTTTAAATGAACTTCACACTGAGGAAAAACAGCTACCTGAAAGATTTTTTGAGGAACCAAAAATGGTTCTTCTATGGCACTGCTGTGAAAACCGTCTTATGGAACCTTTATTTTTAAGAGTCTAGAATACTAACTGGCTGACAGAAAATACTGATCTCATTACTCGATTGACAGGGAGTGTGAAACAGTCCCTATAAGCAAAAAAACATACATTCATTCAGTACCTGATGGGTCTGGCACGCAAGGCTAGCGTGCACCAGTAATCCTGCAGTGTCCCACCCTGACACCATGTTATGAAACGTGCCCTGCCTCCCTGCCCTGGGATACTGGCAATATTAGTTAGTAAAGCATACAGAAACTATCCACCCTAATTGGTCCACATTCAAACGTACCCCAAAAAAAAAATGCACAACAGCAATCCACAAGAGAGAAAACTGTTACAGTGGGGCAAAAAAGTATTTAGTCAGCCACCAATTGTGCAAGTTCTCCCACTTAAAAAGATGAGAGAGGCCTGTAATTTTCATCATAGGTATACCTCAACTATGAGAGACAAATGAGAAAAAAAAATCCAGAAAAATCACATTGTAGGATTTTTAAAGAATTGATTGGTAAATTCCTCGGTAAAATAAGTATTTGGTCAATAACAAAATTTCATCTCAATACTTTGTTATATACCCTTTGTTGGCAATGACAGAGGTCAAACTTTTTCTGTAAGTCTTCACAAGGTTTTTCACACACTGTTGCTGGTATTTTGGCCCATCCCTCCATGCAGATCTCCTCTAGAGCAGTAATGTTTTGGGGTTGTCGCTGGGCAACACGGATTTTCAATTCCCTCCAAAGATTTTTTTATGGGGTTGAGATCTGGAGACTGGCTTGGCCACTCCAGGACCTTGAAATGCTTATTACGAAGCCCCTCCTTCGTTGCCCGGGTGGTGTGTTTGGGATCATTGTCATGCTGAAAGACCCAGCCACGTTTCATCTTCAATGCCCTTGCTGATGGAAGGAGGTTTTCACTCAAAATCTCACGATACATGGCCTCATTCATTTTTTCGTTTACACGGATCAGTCGTCCTGGTTTTTGCAGAAAAACAGCCCCAAAGCATGTGGTTTCCACCCCCATGCTTCACAGTAGGTATGGTGTTCTTTGGATGCAACTCAGCATTCTTTCTCCTCCAAACACGACAGGTTGAGTTTTTACCAAAAAGTTCTATTTTGGTTTCATCTGACATATGACATTCTCCCAATCCTCTTCTGATCATCCAAATGCTCTCTAGCAAACTTCCGACGGGCCTGGACATGTACTGGCTTAAGCAGGGGACACGTCTGGCACTGCAGGATTTGAGTCCCTGGTTGGCGCAGTGTGTTACTGATGGTAGCATTTGTTACTTTGGTCCCAGCTCTCTGCAGGTCCTTCACTAGGTCCCCCCGTGTGGTTCTGGGATTTTTTGCTCACAGTTCTTGTGATCATTTTGACCCCACGGGGTGAGATCTTGCGTGGAGCCCCAGATCGAGGGAGATTATCAGTGGTCTTGTATGTCTTCCATTTTCTAATAATTGCTCCCACAGTTGATTTTTTCACACCAAGCTGCTTACCTATTGCAGTTTCAGTCTTCCCAGCCTGGTGCAGGTCTACAATTTTGTTTCTGGTGTCCTTTGGCAGCTCTTTGGTCTTGGCCATGGTGGAGTTTGGAGTGTGACTGTTTGAGGTTGTGGACAGATGTCTTTTATACTGATAACGAGTTCAAACAGATGCCATTAATACAGGTAACGAGTGGAGGACAGAGGAGCCTCTTAAAGAAGTTGTTACAGGTCTGTGAGAGCCAGAAATCTTGCTTGTTTGTAGGTGACCAAATACTTATTTTACAGAGGAATTTACCAATTAATTCTTTAAAAATCCTACAATGTGATTTTCTGGATTTTTTTTCTCATTTTGTCTCTCATAGTTGAGGTATACCTATGATGAAAATTACAGGCCTCTCTCATCTTTTTAAGTGGGAGAACTTGCACAATTGGTGGCTGACTAAATACTTTTTTGCCCCACTGTATGTACTTGAATGACCTCATCTCAGTAAAGTGCAAACTGATACAGAGCAGCTCAGAAAACATAAATAACTTTCTGCTGAATATTTATAGCTACCTGGTCAATTCTATAGATACTGTTAAGCTTATATGGCTCTGGTCTTGCATCATTCAACTGGGCCTACATAAGCAGAGCATGCTGGCCTGGTGTGATGGTGCAATTCCTTTCTTGCAGTTATGCACAATGAGACTGATACATCTCTGTTTGCCCACAGAGATCACATTTTCATTTAGTCGTTTGTTCTTGTTGTGAAAAGAACAAATCAATCAATGTTTAAACAAAAAAAGAAAGAAAGAACAATCAGAATGGAATAAAATATAGTTTAGTGTGGAAGAGTTGCCATCTAGTGGCCACATGCTTTTTTGTTGAATATTTTATAGCAGTATTTACTGTTTAATATTACTCTTAAAACACAAAGAATAGTTTATAAAGACAAATATTCCAGTCTTGAGATTACAGCTCTATGAGGGCGTTCACTTTTACCAGTAACCTAAATGTTGAATGAACACATCTCTGTGACGCCATACCTGTTGAAAAAGACTTCATTGTTTTTTTGTTGCTATAAATCATCTGATCACAGGCCTGGAAAATGAGTGTCGATTGAAGTGCTCCACCCAGTTAAAGGTGAAGTGTATGGAACAGCACTTTTGTTGAGACAATGAGTTGTGCATTTTTCTAAATGCTTTTATCATCAATAATCCCACACTGTAAAAAAACATCTGTGACATTTACGGTAAAATACCGGCAGCTGTGGTTGCCAGAACTTCACTGTAAAAAAACATGGTAGCAACATTTTAGGTTTTACAGACTTAACTTAAATTCACAATAAAATACCGTATTTCATTAACTGATGTAATGTTAATAAACCAACATATTGAAGTGTTAATATCTGTTTTGAACCATTGTAATGCACTGATAACCACCAAAAACTGGTGGTGATGAGAAAGTCACATGATGAACCAAAGCTCATCACAAACAGCTTTTCTATGAGCTGAGGAGGGCAATACTTATATATAGAAGGTAATGCACAGTGTCATTCACACAAACACTAAACCCCATCATGATGACACACATGATACTGAAATAATGCAATAACCATTAATTTAACAACATTAGATGTAAGATTAAACCCTAATGTAAACAACTGATAAGAAAAAAAAAGAAACATGTTATTTCAACAAAAAAACATCAAATATGAAGTGTCATGCAGGGAATTCTGGGAGTGTCAATTTACAGTTTGTCACTGTAAATTATACAATGACTTTTTTCCCTTTTCTTTTCCAGTATTTTACCTGTAAAATTAACATAAATGTCATGTCATTTTTTCACCTAAGATATAGATGGAAACTTACTGTTAACCAGTTAACAGGTTTTAACTGTGCATTTTTACAGTCTTTTAACTGGTAAACCACAAAATTTTACAGTGCATCAATACAGCTAATTCAATAATTTTTTTAGCTATTCCTTTGCGTGTGTGTGTGTGGTGTTGTGTGTGTGTAATAAAATACATATAATAAAAATTAACAAATGTATAAAATATTCGTAATTATATACATGAGTGATGAATTTTTTTATTATTCAATAATTATTTGATTATTAAAAATTAGATTTGTATAATTGTTTTATTTTTTAGCCATTTATGTGTTAAACCATTGTCTAGCTACATTTTATTTGACATATAATAATTCAATCGTAATTAGTAGTAAAATATTATAATATTGACATTGTTTATATTAATTTTTCACTATTTATTGCAGGTAAACCTTTATTCTTAAATATATATATATATATTTTGTGAGTGTGTGTTTGTGTGTGTGTGTGTGGGTGTGTGGTGTGTGTGTATGTTGTGTGTGTGCATGTTATCGTGGTTTATGAGGCACAAATTGTATACTAACCTGGGTATGACATAGGTCTTACAACGGAAGGTGATTATGAGGACTTTTCAGTGTCCCTTTAATTCAAAGGCCATATACATAATTCAGAATGAGTTTTTGTTTGAAAATCTAAAATGCGAAGTTTTCCTGTGAGGTGTAGGTTTATGTAGGGTGGTGGTAGGGCAATCAATACGGTTTTACAGTATAAAAACCATTACGCCCTATGAGAGCCCCAAAACCCTAAAACAAACCTGTGTGTGTTTTTTGTGGTGAGTGTTTATATGTTTCAATATATTGTACACACAGATCATGTTGTAATAAAAATAACCAATTATATTCTATTACATATACTAATTAAATAGGTTAGTAATAAATAATATTTATAATAAGTTACTTATCAATTTTATGAATGTTATCCATTAATGTACATACAGTTTATTTTTAGTATACAGAAATTATTAACCTACACACACACACCCACATTTTAAAATTATATAATAAATATATACTTTTTTTGTCTGCCCTAAACTGATTCGCACCTTGTGTTTTATTATGATTTATGATTAACACGAGATGGCGCTAGAGAGAGCAGTTAATGCGCATTACTCGAAGTCCAAAGGGACGAAACAAAAACACATCCAAACACCTAACATTCTTTGCAGGGAGTGGCTGCGCAATACATTTCCTTTACCCAGTGTTTCAAAGCCACATGTTACTACATGACCTACATCATTTCACAGAGCATAAAGATAAACTGAGTTAATTAGGGCTTTGCGTTAACAATGTGAAACATGCATTACTTCATGAACAATTCCGGTTGTTTCCTTACCATTGGCTAGTGTGAGACTGCAATGCAGTTTCTTTGAAATGATATAACTTTACTTTAGTACTAGTATAGGCTACAGGCTATGCTGAGACTAGTCTAAGAACAAACTGTCAGTTTCAACTTACCAAACAACAAAACGAAAGTGTTCAATGGTTGCTCTTCTGCATTACAACCCACAACGTCTTAAATAAACACACACACATGCTTACACATGTCATGAGAGGAACAGGTGTGTTGTACGTGAGATATGTGCACGTCTTGAGTTAGGAAGAAGACCCCTCTGCTGATCGTCTCATTCATTACTATCTATGTTTTGCTTACTCTACTGAGGTCAGTGAGAGAGTAAAAGGGAACAACATCATCCGTTGACTGTCCCGCCCTACTAGGGCCTCTTTCTGACAACATGAGGGATATACTGTACTCTGTGGTTGAATTAAAAAGCACTGCAACCAAACTGTCATGTCACTCGCCCTGTGTTTAATTTACCTTTAATTACATTTCAGATAATTACTCATGATGAATCAATGCCGTAATTAAACTCTTGAACTAATATGCAAAAACTCTGATGCATAAAAAAATGTGGGGATCAAAAGATGTTCAACTTTAGACCCCTTTAGACCATTCCATTTTAAATGCAAAAATAGGCTACATTCTGTCTAAATGGTTTATAAAGGAACACTCCACTATTTTTGAAAATAGGCTCATTTTCCAACTCCCCTAGAGTTAAACAGTTGAGTTTTACCGTTTTCGAATCCATTCAGCCGATCTCTGGGTCTGGCGCTAGCACTTTTAGCTGTAGCTTAGCATAGATAATTGAATCTGATTAGACCGTTAGCATCTCGCTCAAAAATGACCAAAGAGTTTCTATATTTTTCCTATTTAAAACTTAACTCTTCTGTAATTACGTTGTGTACTAAGACCGACGGAAAATGAAAAGTTGCGATTTTCTAGGCCGATATGGCTAGGAACTATACTCTCATTCCGGCATAATAATCAAGGAACTTTGCTGCTGTACCATGGGTGCAGCAGGCGCAATGATATTACCTAGGGGAGTTGGAAAACTAGCCTATTTTCAAAAATAGTGGAGTGTTCCTTTAAGGGTCTGTTCAAAAACAACACAGATGTGTTTGACTGTTGCTAGCGCCTCATGATTTTTGCAGCGTTTCACGCATGACACAGCATTCTAAAAATGCAGTGTCAAGTTAAAAGAAGTTCTAAAAGAAGAACTTTTAAATAACGAGTCTTGGCCTTATTTTTTTTTTTTAATTATTCATTAATTTAATACAGGAATGTGTTTTGTATGAACGGCCTCTAAGTCTTCTAAAGCCATATGGCCATATGATTGTCTTGTCACACAGATGTACTAAAATTAAGGGGGTGTTTGCACAATTCTTTTTTTTTAGCTAAAAACTGCATTTACATGACATTGGCATTTTGGGGGCCTGAAAACACAAACTTTTGAAAACAGGTTTAAAAGGGCACGTTTTTGAAAGCGATACCGTTATTGTCTCAGTGTAAACTACAAAAGCGCAAATTTGTGAAAATGTTGACACACATAGTGTTTCTTTACAACGTGACATCACCAACCACTGGCCTGGCATGCGTAACAGATTTTTCAGTCATTTTCGCAGATCCGTGTGAAACGGGGATCATTTTGACAACGTTGTCACCTGTACGCAAAACTTTTCAAAAACGCAAAGGAAAAACTTTCCCGTTTTAAGTACATTTTTGTCACGTAAACATATCCCTAAGTCATTATTCACTGAAAATCTTTCCCTTCGCTGTAGTTCTGAAAATTTCATAGCTTGAGGTGCCAACTGAATTTAAGGCTCAAATCCTAAATCCCACTTCAACTGAAAACAGAAGCTCGGATATCTCCTTTTGTGCTCTCTGGAAGAAGAAAAAATAACATGGTTTTCAAACAACATTCATTTTGGGTCACATGATTTTTTTGGGTGACCTGTTCCTTAACCTAGCTGAAGTGGTAGAGTTTATAAAGAATATGTTACCAAAACGCAAATAATAACATTCCTCCAACGATTTTCTCTGATTTTATCCTGAGTTTACCCTGAATTACGGTATTTACTCACAAAAGTTTTATGAGTAAATACCGTAATTCAGGGAGGGTAAACACAAGGATAAAACATTCATAAAACATGTTTTATGATAAAACATTTCATAAAGCAGACTCTAATCTAACAGCTGTTTACTTGTCTGTTGTATAGCACAAGTTTTTCTAAGAAAAGTCCCCATATTTCCACATTGACGACTCTATCAATAATTGTGCTACTCCAGCGTTCAGGTCATTTGGGACTTGCTTCACGTTGTGATTATTCTGGCATGAGCTCTGCTGTGTGAGAGGGTGATATGCTTGAGACATACATGCGAGAGGCTCGCGCTGTAGAAACGCATGCACCGGTGCTGACCCTGCGTTTTCAGCCGCCAGCCCCACATGGCCTTTGAAATGGAAATCCAGAGAAAGTCAAAAGAGGGAGGGGGAGTGCGCTGTTGTAAACACAACCATTAGAGCTCATGTGTTGGCTGAAGCTCAAGAGCCGAGGGCAGCCAGTGCAGTGCTCAAACACGTACACGTGCTCCCGCTGTACACAAACACGGCCTCTATCAATGGGGGAGGGGCACTGATTCTAGGAAAACATAACTGACTGAGACAAATGCAACCTTAACCAAAACTAACATGTGGCTCGGAGAATTTCTCCCTCCTTCCGTTATGAACCAGATGTTTTAGCATCTCTGTAATGTTTAGTATTTTACACAAGCTTAAATTATCAGCCACTCTATGTGCTCTTTTTGGAGCACATATTTTGAGCAATATGCAAGCTCATATATCATACGCTCACACCATCTACCAGGCAGTCATGTTTATTTCTAGACTATGATGATGTCAGGAACAGCAAAAACACTTGTTTGTTAAGAGGCATCTTCAGGCAATATGTGATTTCACTGACTGTGTTTACACAATATTCTGATAGCTCATAGCGTCACGTACATGCATTAACATTATTATATCTATATTAAGCCAATATTTCAAGAAATATGAATGAGACAGCTGGCATATGCCTGTAATAATCATAATTTTGGGTCATGTAAGCACCTTACATGACCTAAATGTTTAATTACCATCCATTGTAATTAAGCATTCATTTATAGGCTATGTGTGCATACCCAAACAAAGGGCATTAAATACAAGTGGTTTATAAAAATAAAGCTATAGGAGAAATTGTTGAAGCAATTAACATTTTACAAGCATTAAAACAAACGTTACGTTCTACAATTGCAATTCACTGTTTCTTGTGTTTTGTATAGGCTATGAATGAGTGGTAATGAGCTGTTTGGTAAATCATAATAAATGGCAAGAGCAAGCATATCCAGTATTTCCAGAAGAGATTCAGATAAAAGAATGTGCATGTCCTTGACATGCATACAGGTATATTCCATTAACTGTGAACCATGTGAACATCTTTGAAATAAAGGTTTATTTACTCAACTGTTCAAATGTTTGAGGTCGTAAGATTTTTTAATGTTTTTGAAAAAAGTATCTTATGCACAGTGTTGGGAAGGTTACTTTGGAAATGTAATAGGTTACAGATTACAAGTTACCCTATTTAAAATGTAATAAGTAGTGTAACTATTTCAATTACTTTATTAAAGTAATGTAACTGATTACATTTAATTACTTTTTGATTACTTTTCTAAATTCTTAATGTTCCTGTGGTTGTTCAGTGGTAGAGCATTGCATTAGCAGCGCAAAACGTTGTGGGTTCGATTCCCAGGAAACACACATACTGGTAAAAAATGTATAGCCTGAATGCACTGTAAGTCACTTTGCATAAAAGTGTCTGCTAAATGCATCAATTAATTATTATAAATTTCTAAAGAATATTTGTTTCATTTTCAAACATTTACACTAGGCAGGGTTGACCTTACAGTAGTACTCAACACTGATTACTGTCAGACTTTCATAATCCTTCATCACTTGATTATAATAATTTAAATGTCATTTTAAAACAACCACCACAAAATGTAGCACCTCAGCTAATTAATTAATTTTTTTAAATATGATAAATTATACATTTCTAAAGAATATTTGTTTCATTTTCAAACATTTACACTAGGCAGGGTTGACCTTACAGTAGTACTCAACACTAATTACTGTCAGACTTTCAAAATCACTTAAATTTTGATTTTAAAACAACCACTACAAAATGTAGCACCTCAGACTTTAGCACCTCTTTTTACTTTGAGATTGTTCTGAGGTTAAATACAGATTTATTTGTAGAATCTCTGTCTGTCTCTGTGTGTGTGTGTGTGGTGTGTGTGTGTTGTGGGTGTGTGTGTTGTTTGTGTGTGGGTGTGTGTGGTGTGGGTGTGTGTGGTGTGTGTGTGTGTGTGTGTGTGTGAGATCTAAAATATTCATATGTAAATCATTAAAATTTCCATAAGTAACTGTAATTAATTTTTTTTTAAATTCTCAGTAACTGTAACAGATTTACATGTAACACCATTACATGTAACTAGTTACTCCCCAACACTGCTGTTGTGCTGCTTAGTATTTTTGTGGAACAGCAATACTTTGATCTTCTTTGCTTCTTTGAACAATAGAAATCAAAAGAACAGCATTTATTTGAAATAACAATTTTGTTACATTATAAATGTCTTGACTTACACTTTTAAACAATTTAATAAGACATTGATGAATAAAAGTATTAATTTCTTTGAAAAAAATCCTACTGACCCCAAACCTTTGAACGATATGATCAAGAAGAGTACAGCATATAAGCTTGAACTAATAGTGGTGACTCTCAGCCTTCCAGTATTGTCCCCACTGTAATCTCAAACTCTGATCAGGATGAGCCTCTCTAAAGTTAGACTGTATGAGATTTACTATTGTCCCTTGAGCAAGAAAAGTCTGTGGCTAATCCAGTACAGCCCAACAATTGATACAGTACAGCCCAACCCCCATCTGAGTCCAGTCAGCGGCTGTAGAGAGCTGAGTCTGAGGAGGTCAACAACAAGCAGCTACAGTAACACTTCTTTGATAGTACAGGAGGAGTTTTCTGGTACAAATCTAATTGAGTTTTGTCAAAATTCAGAATTGTTTGCATTTATTCAGATACCATTCATCCTCCCCCACAACTCAAACAGGTACGATGAATCAGGCAAATGCAACTTGACAGAGGAACTGCATATGTGGAGGCCTTTAATACTTCAAGAGAGCTAGTTGTTAGCATCCATATTCATTGTAAAAGCAGCTGTTAAGATGCCGCATGTGATTTGAAATCTGCCAACTATGCGCATGGCTATCAATGTAAAAAGGTATAGTTTAGCCTCCAAGTGGAGTAGTTGCAGCATGCAGAACATTGTCATCTATGGTTCCATGAAGAACCTTTGACATCCACAGAACCTTTCCAGTGCACAAAAAGTTCTTTACAGTGCAAGGGATCTTCAGATTATCAAAATATTCTTCACACTAAGAACTGGTTGCTTTAAGAACCAAAAATGGTGAAAAAACACCAGTTTTGGGAACTTTATTTTTAAGTGTAGATATGGCACGGAACAAAGTTCTTTATTGGCATCTATGTTTCCATGAAGAACTTTTAACATTAAACATTTAACATTAAAAGGTTCTTCATAGTGGAGAAAGATTCTTTAGATTATTAAAATGTTCTAGAAATGTTAAAAATGGTTATTTTAAGATGGTTCTGCAATGGTTCTTTTATGGCATTGCTGTTAAGAACTTTTATTTTTAAGAGTGTAAAGATCAATATTTTTAAGCTTTGCACTTAAATGTTTTTCATCTACACTCTTAAAAATAAAGGTTCCAAAATGGTGTTTTTGCAGTGATGCCATAGAAGAAGCATTTTTGGTTTCACAAAGAACCATTCGGTCAAAGGTTTTTTTAAAGAACCATCTCTTTCTTACCTTTATGTAATCTGAAGAACCTTCTTTCACCACAAAGAACCTTTTGTGAAACAGAAAGGTTCTTCAGATGTTAAAGGTTCTTTATGGAACCATTTAGACAAAAAGGTTCTTCTATGGCATCGTGAAGCACCTTTATTTTTAAGAGTGTAGTCAGATGCAAACCTAATAATAAGCATGTTGCCACTTTAAAAATAAACTATTAACATGCACACATTTATTTCTGTATTACTGTAGGATGTATATTGGGCTGTAGCTGGCCTTTAAACAGGAAGAACTAAGCAATAAAGCTTCTCTTTTACAGCTATATAAAGCACAGGGCAGTAAATCAGCAGGGAGAGGCTGCCGTGTTCGCATTTACTTGCTTATGGATTATCTCCTTGGTTACTTGGCCCTGATTTGTTGTATGCTTCCATTTAAAAACAAAGCTAACAAAACACTTATATATATCCAGAATCCCTCAAAACTTCATCTGAAACCAAATCTCTTGAATCCTTGAAACAGACACAGTTCTTCCTTCCTCACATCATGGATCTGTGTTAGGTTTTTCTGTTTATTGGCCTCGCCCACAATAAATAACCCATGCTCCCCACCCATATAAACCTCAAGGACTGACTTGTCCAAAAGGAAACAGGTCTGTTCTTCCCTTCTGAGAAACTAGCTAAGACAGTCCAAAAGAGACAGAACAAGTTTTATAACTTTCATGATAGCATTTTAAGTCCATTACAATCTCCATTCATATTAAATCTTTTAGGTAGGCTACATGTAGTTCCCCCTTCTGATCCCCTTCGGAGGAACTCCTTCTTCAAATAAAAAGCAGCTATATTTTTTATGCATAAAGACCCATTTACACTGTATAAAAATAGTGATTATATGATAAATTAATAATTTGCTTTTATACTGTACTGAAACCAAAAGAAAATTATCTGAAAAATATTGACTTTTTATTAAGTGTATAATTTTATACACACTATTAAAGTGTTAAATACTGTATATGAACTTTAGATTCGATTCAACCTGCATTTTCACAGTAAATATATATTGATCACAGTTTTAAATTTTATGTTGAATTAAATTGCTTTTTAAAATTATACATATTATTCTATTGAATCAGGAAAATAGATATTCTGTAGTTGCTTGCAGTTTTTTTTTTTTTTAAGCCAACTTTTTTATTTCAAAGCTTAAAAAATATAACAGAAGCACATAACACGATTACTAGATTAATATATTAGCAATATATTGCCAAGGTGTTGCTAGGTGTTTTTTTATGGTAGTCTGGTCTTTAGATTCCTTTATAAGTTCCTATTCAATGCAAGACTATGTTTTTTCTTCTTCTTGTTTTATCATCCATCAGGTAAAATTGAAGTCTGATTCTTATAAATGTGAAAGCACATCTTTCATGAATAAACATGATTTGAGATAACATTCATGTCTGTGGACAGCAATATTTAAAGATCAATATTTAAGGTTAAGGTTTAACCCTAAGATAAGCAAATATTGATACTAATAGCATCAATCAATCTGTGACTGAATTTTATGCACATGATCAGACAACTTATTAAATATTTACTCACAGTAAACAAAAGTATCTGAATAAAAAGAATGACCTCAACCTCTTTTATCACAAAGACCACATGGCACATTGGGTTCTCACTGAGGTGATTTCTGAGAAACAAGGTCCCTGTGGGCATGCTGATGACTGAGACAGAGAGCAACGGCACACCAGTAGCCAATGTTGATACTTCGACAAAGGCTCAGTCTGTGCTTAAGACTGTTCTCCTGCTGTGAGGTAAACAAGGAAAGCTGCTATGGACGTTGGATGGTGCAATCTGTGCACATACAAAACCAAATGGTGAATCACAGCTTGCAGGCTGACATGCCTATTTATTAATTTACCATGAAAAAAGAACATAAGGAACATCATCTCATTTTTAGATGTAGAACAATGTGCTCAAACATCTAAATAAGAGTTTACATTGACAATTCCATCCCTTGATTCACTAAAAGTAAATGCTTCTGATCCAGCAGCTCGGGTCATGGAAATTATAAACATATGCACAATGAAGCTAAATAATGACACTGCATTGTATACCATGATCAATACATTTCTCTTCCTGTACTACCCACCCCCTTATGTTGTGTATCACAGACCTCAAAATTGATTGTGTAGGTTGAGAAATATGATACTCAAGTATGTTCTTTCTTTTTCTGCAAACTGCCAACATACATGATCTGATTAATACTTCATTTAAACATTGCAATCTGTTATGTCATAAATTTAACCCTACTCACTGAAAGATGCTTGTGCAACAGCTGGTAAGAAATCTAAGCAGCCTTAAGCTATATTTAGTGCAGTGACCAAACAAAATGGTTCAAAAGTTTGGGAAGAATAGCCAAAAATCTAGTTTCTGGGCACACTAAGGATGCATTAATATAAGCAGTTGAAATATTAGACATTAATTATTGTGCCATATGCAACCAAACATAGTAGTTGTGTTAAAATAATTCACAAAGTAGTTCTAAGAACTCAGAGGCCTCTTCCTCTGAAAGAGGACGTGGTCAGACTGACAACTGTGACACAGAACTGAAAGTACAAGTAAGAGCAGATTTGAAAGAAATACTATTTACATTGTGGCATGGTTAGGAATGTTACAGGAAGAGTTCACTTCAAAATGATTTTTCACTCATAAGTGATTCATGAAGTTACAATAAACAGGTACTGATGCTTTCAAGGACACAAAAACATTGTGAAAGTATTAGTAGTCCATACAACTCATGCACTTTATTTTGCCTTTTGAATCAACCAGTTTGATTTCACCTTGATTCATTGAAAACATCTAACCCAAAAGAATGATTTATTCAAAGAGAGCTAATGTCAAGAGTAACATCATAAATAATAATAAAATCAATAAATGTTGGCCTGTTTCTCACACAAAGTACATGACTCATATAGACCAAATGCTCCAAAGTAAATGATGAAGAATTTTCATTTTAGGGTCTAACTATTCCTTTAATTTGTGAGGATGATTCAACAAACATACTTCTACAGCTCAGCTAACTGCTGTAACGAGTCACTGTTGCAAGTCTTAATAAATCCAGTTATTTAGATATTTTTTGACACAGTTCCATAGAGACAGAACACACCTTTAATATTGGCATTACTGCAAATATTATGCAAACACACCCATATAGTACACTGACATTAAGTCATTACATATATATATAATTATTGATTTTTGTAGTAATCAATGGAGAAATATGCTCTTTGCAGCCAGATGTCATAGATCTACATACATCTACTAACGGGAAAATGGGACCAATTCAAAACCTACATCTCCTAGTTCAACCTATTTGTCATGTTAATTCTATATCACTGTGTCTGATACAATTGTATTCTAATATTCCCTTGATTGCTTCCCACAATAACTACCTACCACGTGCCTCACAAAACAAAGGGTTCCTCCTTTCCAAATATGGCTATGAAGTTATCAAGTACGATACTGATTTGATGACCGAGTAGCCATAATTCAGAATCTTCTTAGAAATCAAGTAACTGTTACATGAAGTAATGTCACGTTCAGTTGCACCAGCATTTGAGTGCATAGGGTTCACACACGTGGCTGTCTACATCGTTTTGTACACTCGGGAACTGTTATGTAAGGCTACAATTGATACAGAGCTCTGCGGAGACGTTGTTGGGGGTGCCAAAATAATTATAACCTCTAAGAATGCTAAACCGAGCGGACAATGTAATTTATGTAGCCGTTGATCCGTATAAAATCTCTCTGCAACTTTCTGATTACAATATAACACATACGTTTACATTTTATAACGACTGAGCATGCGCCCCTCTCGCTCAGAAATGGTACGTGCCGGATTCCGCGTCATCCATTGTTTACAAATCAACCCTGAGCTGTTTGTGTTGTGTTGCGTGGCGGACGCCGGCTTAACAACGGTCCCGTCCGTTTGAATAAAAACAACCATCACGACTGGATATTTGTTATCTAAAACTATATTGAAAATGCCTTGTCGAAAGGAGAACTATATCTTTTTGGAACAGTCGGTAACGGTGGATTCTAAGGAAGTAGACGCTCTCGTGTCGAAAATCGGCGAGGCGCTGCAGCTTCACAACAATAGCTCGAGCCAGAAGGCGATGTCACGTCTACACGGTCTCGCGAGCAGCAGACCGAACGGCGGCGGCAGCAACAACAACAACAACAACAACGGCAGCAGCGCGGCGGGCGGTCAGCGGTGCATCCGTCTCCGCAGCCGGAGTTTACGTACCAGGCGGGCCAGTCCGTACAACCCACCCGGATCCAGCGATCAGGAATGGGACCATTTCAGATCCTCGTGGAACCGAAAGAAAATCGACGAGGACGATCCGCACCAGCTCCTCCAGGAACTCATATTGTCGGGGAACCTGATCAAGGAAGCGGTCAGACGACTTCAGTTTACCTCGGAACCGGCGGAGCACGACATGTCCAAATCTGTAGACAGCCTTCACGAGCCCGCAGATGCATGAACGTCCTCACGTTTTCAGAGCTCATTGTCATACGTTGGTTTTACAAACTTTGATATCACACCCTTATGATTTTTCTATTGTGTATTGCTGAGATGGAAACGTTATGTATTTTGGACTCTTTTTCAATGTGAACCTACCTTATTCACTCATTTTTTAAATCTCAGTGTTTGGATTGAAATGCAAATGTGATGAAAAAATCTAGTGGTTTATAGCAATGCATTTTAGTGTAGTATTAACTGGCCTCTGGTTGGTTTGTCCTAGAATGGTGCATCATGTTTTGGTTTGCTGGAGTTTAGCACTCCCAAGAACTGCTCAACTGTTTACAATGTAGATGTGCTCGTGCTGCTGGTTTGCAGTCCTCGCCTAGATCAGGCAAGGGGTCACACTTTTTGTTTACTCATTTTGGACCTATGTTTGGATACCGAGATATCACGATTTTGATTTCAAACTGGCCCTGTGTGCACCTCATGAGGACCTTGTCCTCTGTCCCTTTGATTTCCAAGCGAGGAGCAAGGCCAACACTCCTTCTCAAAAAGAAACTGAGATCAAACTCTGTGTGTGGGTAAATGTGTTAGACATGGGGGATGTGATCACAAAACAATGACACTGTGGTGTTTTTTTAATTCAAATATGGAGTTCTTAAGGGTTTTTGTTTTTTCGTTTTCACTCTTGTGTAAACTCTGCATATGCTTCGCAACGAAGTGTTTTTAATAGCTCTGATTGTTCAGAGAGTTTGGTGTCTAATAAACAAGAGTTTTATTGCATACGATAGTTTCATACGTCTGTTCCTTTAATCATTTCTGATTTGTATGCACATTTTTATTGTTCGTACCAATTACGTGGATCACCATCATTCATATGAGGGATTACTTCAAGTACTTCAAAGACCACATGTCCACAATTTAATGTTAAAACAGGGTTTTTTTTATATTAGTGACTTAATAATGCTTATGTCACACTTAGATCGAGGGCCAAAAGTCAGAGACTACATTGATTTTGTTCATATAAACTTTATTTATTTTTAAAAAAAAAATTTATTTAAGTAATAAAAACAAAACCTGTTTTTATGGTGAATTTTGTGGAAAACCCAGAAAAACAAAATGTTTGATTTATGAAATTAGCATACTCTAGTATAAGATTAATATAGGCTACCTCAACTTTTCATTCAAATTGTTTTGTTGGTAATATACTTTGAAATGGGAAAACTATTGAATTATAAAGAATGCTAAATAGATGCATTTTCAGTAATGGTATTAGTCTTTTGGACCCCATATACAGGTGTGTGATTCAAGTCCTACATAGTTTATACTATCCTCAAGTACTATAGTATTTTACTACACTCATTAAGAAAACCTCAACATAGATTGTCCAAGAATATGCCACCTTATTATGATAAGCGAAAATACAAGCTGACTCACCACAGCTATATCTGAAGCGATAAATGTAGCTATGCTCTTTGAACACTGTTTGTGATATAAAGTTAATTAATGACTAGTAATGTATAAATGCAGCATTATTATAGACTAGCTAATACAAATAAGGTTAGAAAATGAGTCTCACTTCAGTGTATGCATTTTATCAAATCAACCAGTAGATGGCAGCACAATGCAAGTCACAATAGAGAGGGATAAAGACTTATTTCACGAATGAAATAAGTTTTATTTCCAAAATACCCCCTCATTATTGCATTCATTGATTCACCTTATGTGATTGACATGGCTCACTTGATTCTGATTGGTCAATCACGACACTGAGTGGAACATATTTTTGTATCTAAAATTCCAGTCATTCTTGAGAAGTGGGACAAAACAGGGTGCAAAATTGAAAAAATAAAACCTTGTACTCAGACAAATGAAACTACATTTGTGTATCTTATATGTACTAAGCTACTGAGCTATGCTTTGATACAACCTCCCAACTTTTCTCTTTTTTAACAAAATGTGCTTTTTTTTTACCTTGGACTGTGTAATATAATGTCAGCTTTATATTTAACAGCATGTTAATGTTTTTAACATTTCAAAACACATTCTCATGTTAGCAGACAGATTACACTTTCACATGTGACCATATTCCACAACAAATATAAAATATCATAATGAAATATTATCAAAATATTCAACTGACGGCGGTGACACATCCGACGGTGGTGACGAAAACCTGAATTTGTAATAATTTTAACTATCAAATACATTGAATCAGTCAATTACTGTATTAACACAAACACAACAAACAGTGAGTATGTTATTGTTTATAAAACTTTTATTCAAGAGTCACATTTAAGTATTTTGATATATCATTGGAACACAAAATCTTATGGTGTTGACAAATTTGGCATTTCTTTCACAAAACCAATGGAGTTCATGTAGTAGCCATTTTATTTTTTCTGTTGATGCTAGATGCTAATGTAACCTGCTTCATGAGAATAAAATGATCTAAATATTTCAAATAATTTCCTCAGGAATTGGAAGATGGTGTTGACATATCATGGCTGTGACAAAGGAAATATTAACATTAGGATTTAAAATATTCTAAAACTAAAATTTAGCAGAGCCTGTCTGACACTGATGTACTCTGCAGAGGTGCTGCCCCTGATATTCACTGATTTTATTACAGTTTATTGAATGCTGGACGGTGTTGAACAAAAAGTGGCGGACGCAACTTTAAAATCGTATTAACATGATGGTGTTCATTAAAAACAACCATTGTTAATAGGAGATCTATTAAGTGTTGCTTTTGATAAAACAAGCCCTTTTTCATCATTAATTTTTTGCATTTATTATTTGGTATAATAATGAGAAAATTAAATTGAAGGTGATAATTGTGTTAAATACATTCTATTATTAATCCCTCATGACATTTAAAAATATTTGCATTTTTAAACCTAATAGCAGTTACCCTTGCTGGACCTGTTTTCTCCCATGTCTCAAGAATGACTTATAAATACATTTCCATGCATAGTCTACTACATCCTCCATTGCTGTTGTTCTTCATTTGAACTATGATGTAATTCCACCAACTTCAAAGAGCAAATTTCTTAGCACACAGATCTCCGACATTTTCAGCATTTCAACTCTCATCATGGAGTAAAGTGTGGACTGATGGCACACATCAGAATCTCTTATTTTTCACCTATTATTCGGACGTTTGCTTTTTTTGACATACTACTGCATATTATATAGTTGGGAAGTATGCAAAAGCAAGTATATTTCAGTGTTGATAACTGTGCTAGTCATGTCTACTTTTCAACACAAGGTCACTGGCGCCATCTTGCAATTTCAAAAGGTACTGTAGAAAACTAGTTAAAAATGGCCTGTGGGACTTCAGTGTTAAGTTTTATGGTGAATATAAACATTTTGTTAGCTCGGGAATCTCCAATTCAAGCAAGAAAATGAAAACATTACTCAGAAGAGCAACGAGTTAGATTAGAAAGTTACACTAAAAATATGCAGGGCTATTTTTGGCTCCTCAAAGAACCTTTCAGTGAACTGTTATTAAAAGAATAACTTTTTTTAGTTGTGAAGAAAAACATTGAAGAATTGAATAAAGAAATACATTATAATATAAATAAATAAATTAAATAGCTGTTTCCTTGGAGTAAAAAAATTCAAACGTTCAAACGGCCTTATGATCAGTAACGGAGACGGAGATGTGAATTTCGCCGGGAGAAACGGCGTTCCCGTCCAACTGGTTAGATTATTTATTTTTATTTCCATTTTATTATTTTTTTTAAAATGAAAGGTATTTCTATATTTTATTCATTCGAGTTCCGCACATAAGTGCAAATATATCATCATAAAAAAAACAGCGGGATATTTGTGTCTATGGTTAGCGGCGCAAAGCCGTCTTTTGTGATTGGTTCATAATACCTGCAGACTGCAGCCAATAGAAATGCCTCTCTATCGGTGCTCGTGCTGCTCCTCACAGCACAGATCGTGAAAGCAGATTGTTTCAGGTGAATTATCTAGGATGAACCGTGATTTTCGCCGAAAATCTGAACATCTTACTTTAACAGATGTGATAACAGAAAATTTGATTAAGGAATTACAAGCTGTGTAAAGTACAAAACACCGGAGATTGTGTTAAGTGCGAATCATCTCATTATAACAAACAAAGTGTAGACAGGGTGTAATAAGAGATTCATTGTGCAGTGTAGAGCTTCGTTGATTATAACAGAAGTTTGTGAGATCGCAACGAAACTGAGAGAGTGACCGCTTTTAATAATAAAGATGAGTTTGCAAATGAAGCGGATTTATAAAACAGTTTCAATAAAAAAATAGTTCATATTAAATTACTACATTTAGGGAACACTGTTTTTTGCCTAGTCATTCAATGAAATAATTCCAAGCTTCCAGCTGCACTTCCCATACACAGCGGGTTTCGTTTATGAGGGAATCTGCGTTTTTGAAACCGAATCTAGTGAGTCAATGCATCTCCGTAACCATTCATAAAGCAGTCAATTGCTTCGTTCCTGAATTAATCATCGGTTTGAACGAACCGATTGAATGAAAGGTTCAGTGACAAAGACAGTGACTTACCGCCACCTACTGGCGGTTTAGTTTCATTTTTAAAGAAGAATAATTTCATTTATTTAAAATAATTTAGTTTTCTATATTAAAAACTATATGTAAACATTAAACTCTCCCGTTAAACTTCTCGTATAACCTAAATGCCCTTTTGGTTATTGTACCCCTTGTAGGCCAAAGATGAATTGTTGATACTGATTTAATTTGATTGGCAATTTATTCTTCCTGGGCTGCATTTCCCAAAATGGTTTACGGTCAACTTAGGCTTACTATGCTTTTGGGAAATGCAGCCCTTATTGTGTCGTATTCTAATTCAGTTTATTTGTTTCATTAAAGTTTTTAAAAAGGTTGATAATATAAATGTATGAGTTTGACATAAAATATGACATTTAACAAGGTTAGAAAAAATGCCTGGCAATACGAAGGCGCCCCTGCAAATCACTTTAAGGAGTCAAATATCACCTCGTAATGGGAAGGCTAATTTTTGTCATTGTTCTCCTAATTTTTTTTTATTAGGAGCACAAGTGCTATTTCTCCTTTTTTTTAATTAAACACAAGGGTTGATTAATGATGCCCCACATAATTAATGGATGTTGTTCATTGACCTGTAATGTGACCTGGCATCTCGATACCCAAGAAAACATGGAAATAACAAAAGGAAACATGAAATAAGTGTAATGTTATTATAGATTATAAAGGTTTTTATTATTAAACACATCTGAAAAGTCATCTAAAATGATCCCCAACTACCCCCTTCCAAGCTAGAGTCCCCCCAATGAATTTAGGCCATTTCCCCTGCTGTATAAAAGTAATACGGGGGCATATTTGCCCCTATATCTTGAATTTGAGGGAATTCTGAACGTATTTTAACAGACTAAATCAGACCGTGAAAGCGTTTACTAAATGCGCGTGCATACATCACTGTGTATGCATGCACTCTCTGGGTGTTTTTGTTTGGTTTTGTAATATTTAATATTGTTTAAACAACAATTACAATATTATCAAAGACGATCACACACCCTAACTGTAATATTGTTGCAAAGTCCTTCTTGTGGCTAGGTCAGTTGTTTTCTATGTACATTTTCTTAGTGGAATCTTTAAAGTGTCAGCTAAATATCGTCTGAATCCTTTCATAAAATTAAAGAAGTTAGAATGCTTTTGGTTTAGCAGCAGCTTTTTTCCCAATGCATTTTTACTCAGCTTCAGTCTAGAGAACCTCCTCAAAGTCACACAGTTCTCATCTCACATCCACAGCCACCACAGGCTTCTGCTGTTCCTTCAAATGTCACAAACACCCAAGGCTCAAAAAATTATACATAAGTCTTGCATAAGAGCATTTTTTTCTCATGTCCTGTCCTACATTCTGACCTACATCACAAAGTGACGATGATGAAATAGGGGATCCAAGATCCAAACCAAGAGTGTTACTGATTTTCACACCAGCGGATATTTCGCTTTTGAGATCATGTGGTGTGTCTCCTCATTTCTCATGATGTGTTATGCAGCTGGACATTTTACTTAAGTTGGCCAAATGGAGCATGCAGTGTTTTTTGCTATGCAAGTTGCTAGGGGTTTCTCTATAGTTGCCAGGTTGTTCTGTGTGGTTGCTAGGCTGGTACAAGACAAGTGCACTGCCAAGTTATAAAATGACTTGGATTCCTCCAGACTTGGACTGATTGTCTGTTGTTGTTTTTTTTTCAGTTCAGCCAGTAGGTGCCAACAGATCATTGTTTTTACGAGTGACTTTTTATATATATATGTGAGTCATTGAATCCTTTATTTAACCAATTCATCGAAAAACACATTCAGCAACAAAACACCACTATGTTTGTTGCTCGGAAACGCGAAACTGTGAATTCTGAGATGGCTTACTTTGGAAATATTGTTGTTCGTGGAACAAAACCAATGTAAATGATAATATTGTACCTAATGTGACTTTTTGCTTACTGAAGTGTTGTGTAAAAGCAATATCACACTTGCTTTATAGCACACATGTTCTTATTATATTGTTTATTAATATTAATAAAGTTTCCATTAACCGACACAAAAATCAGGTCCAGTTCACACAGAACCCGTTTTTGCATTCCACTGCTGCTTTTTGTTTTTCTATGTAAACATGCGTGTGGCGTCTCGCTTGTGCATAATGTCTTTTGTACACTTTTATGGTATATACAGAGATGGTTTTCACTCTGTATTGAAATGCCCATGCATGCCACATTTTAAAGACACAACGTCAAGTTAAAATAAGGTTATTTGTTTATTTAAGAAATGTTCTTTTCCATCTCACTGCCCTGTGTCTCACGATTTTAAACTCAATAACGTGTTCTGTACAAATGACGACTAAGACACAAAAACAGTCTAAATTACATCTGCACCTACCAGACAACAAAATACATTTTGAAAGCTAAGTGGAAGACACTGATTTCAAAGAAAACCACAGGCAGACCCAGACACACACAGTCTGTTTTTCTCTAATTAGAGCCCATTGTGTGGCATCATTCTCTCTGATCAGATACCCGCTGGTTCACAGAGCCACTTCAGGGCACACCTGTGAGCAGTTGGAACATGAACAAACAACACCAAAGACTAATGTGTAGCTAAAAGCTGAGATAATTAACCTCATCATCAAGGTCCACCTGGGAAAAGAACAACCATGAGAGTGGCCAGCGACCACAAAAGCAGCTGTGAATGAATGCAGCTAAAGGGGTGCATTAATATTTGATTGAAATGGTTATCGTCTCTGGGCCCCAATCCAAACACACAGGTGGCATTTCAGCTTTAGATAACACTTAAGAGATTTTTTTTATTTATTTTGCCTGTTCTTTAACAGTGTCCTATTTACCAGGGCCTTCTAATGACAGCACTATGAGCGGAATAAAAGCAAATGGCACATCTTGAATTAATTTAAAAGTACATGGATGTGCTCCTACTATGCATGTTTAAAACATCACTTAACACAAAAAAAGTACCACGGTGTTATCAATGTATTTTGAACATGGTATTTTGGACATGTACCAATCATTATATTTCCGTGGTATTCTTTGTGATAATATGAATGAATATGAATGCGATAATTATTTAATATACAGTGTTCACAAAAAGATTTGCCAGGAAGTGTCTTTATTTTGAAATTCAGTTTATATATTAATAACAATGAATATTTAATGTATAATAATACATTTACAGTATACAGTAAAATATACATATACAGTAGAAAATGTTGAAGTGAAGTGTTAAAGTTGCCATTGGTGTTGCTATTATTTAATTAAATAATTAGTATCATTTATGGAGTTATTGTACAATTTCATTAAGTACATTTCGAGCGTCTTCTTCATCATAAACTATTGACCAATTGAGTAGAAATTGTTTATTGTCTATTGCTATTGAGATCTGATCAATGAATAATATAGGCCTGTATTATGATTCATTGCCATATTTAATTCTATGATTTATATACAGGCTGTATATATATTGTAGAAATATGCACTGTAATTCAGATGCATCTTTGACTGATTCTATCATTTGATTTTTGATTTTGTCTTAATTCAGTTGTTCAACTACAATGTAAAAATGCATACATTTACAAAGAATATTTGATTTAGTATTTTGCATTGATGACGCCTTTTAAAAAAAATCATCATTACAATTGATATCAGACATGATTTACATATTCCTCACAACACAGCTGGGATGGGGGAAACTTTTCCAAGTTGTGATGTGATAAAATACTTTCTTATGTAAATTCAACCCTAACAAACTCCTTTTTGTGAAATGGTTTGCTAGAGAAGTATGTTTGTGCTATATTTCTGTAAAATAAATGTCTCTTGATCTGATATTTTGTTATATAATAAATACAATGACATTCATACATTAAGGGTGAATTGTTCTCCTGTACTGAAGTATAGCATCTGATACCACCCATACAGCACATTTTTGTGAGGGAAGCTCTTGAGTAATAATACATTTGATTTTGAAAGAAGGTTTCTCACAGTCTTTGTGAATTACTGCTTTTGTCGTCCCAAAAAATTGCAGTCTTAGAGAAAAGTGCACAGCACAATGGGTTTCCACAGCTTTCCATCTCTTTTTGATTCTCTCTTCCATCTTCCGTCTTTTCTAGCTGGCATGATGATCCATGAATGGTCAGCCCCCTAGAATCCCGTCTTCAAAATAGGGTGAGATTGTGACTCACTGCAGCGATTTTGGCAGGTATTTAAAAGCCGTCTGAAATCCCTCAAATATGTGTTATTCCAGATTAGCAATTACATGACATTTGAGCTAGAATTTAAATATTTGTGGTGCACAAGATAATACAGTTTGAGAATGCAGAGTGTGAAAACAGATAGTGTTTTGAAATGTTAAATGCTTTTTGGTTGTTTTGAGAGGAAAAAAGCATTCTACTTCTCAAACATGAATGCTTCTTCTTTTCTGCATTTTTACAGCATTATATCTGTTCCAAACCTGCATTTTAAGTCATCATAAATGCACCCCAGATGGGAAACCTGTTCCAAAAGCCATAAGCAAGAGAATTATTTTGCTACGTTTGTCCAAATTCTAAGTCAGCACTGAATGCATCCTGCTCAGATACCCAATATTTGTGTGTGCTGTATTATTTATGCGCTTATTATACCATTATATTTATTTTACCATTACTGTTAGGTTTTGGAACTGAGTTAAAGGGAGATTTCACCCAAAAAATGGAATTGTCATCATTTACTCACCCTCATGTCGTTTCAAACCTGTATGAGTTGCTTTCTTATGTTGAACATAAAAGAATATATTTTGAAGATTGCTGGTAATCAAACAGTTGGTGGTTGCCATTGACTTCCATAGTAGGGAAAAAAAATACTATGTAATTCAATGGCAACCACCAACTGTTTAATTACCAGCAATCTTCAAAATATATTTTGTGTTCAACAGAAGAAAGAAAGTCATATAGGTTTGGAACAACATGATGGTTAGTAAATGATGACAGAATTTTTCTTTTTGGGCGAAATCTCCCTTTAATGTGTATATATGCTTTCAAAAGCATATGGAGCAAACTTCCAGTAAACATAAAGCACTTCAAAATGTTCAATTTTTCATTTTGAATACTGCTTATCTTTGCTCTTCGAATATGACAGCAAACTGTCAGTCAGTGGCATAACAAACCCACCATCTTTCACATTTTTACATATAGAGAATATCAAGAAAAAGTCTTTGGCGCACAAGTAAATGATTTCTGAGACAGTTCTGCTTCAGATATGGCATAACATATTCCTCCCACTGACACAGAAAAGAAAAAAATATCAGATGATCTTCTCTTGAGCTACATAGCACTAATGTTTGATCCGTTGCAGGAAGTGCTGTACGGTTTAATCTGCCATCACAGGTCTGCAAACGGACCAAAGAGTTGCTAAATTGAAACATACTCTCACTCTGAGGTCCTGCTGATGGGCTTTACATAAACACTGCATCCTTCTGCATTAAAGTACAGTATATTAATGCAATGCTGAGATATGTGTGTGCAGATAGCAGACACTTAATAGATAATCGTCCCAGTTACTCATTTCTATATGGCCTTGTGGAATAAAACAGGGACAACCATTAGCAACCAGCAGGTTGACTACAGATGCATACAGCTTCTTTTTTTTTTTTTTTTTTTTTTTTCCCATCACCCTACAGGCAGGAGGTCCAATTTTATCTGTCTGTGGAACATTGACTGTTAAAATATGAAAAAATGGGGCAATTTTTTTTACCAATTTCATGCGCTGGAAACTGTCCCTGAGCAGTGTGCTTCTTTAAAGGCTTAAACTAGTTAGTGAATGTCCAAAAGTGAGTTTTCCTTAAGGACTGACTGTTTAAAAACCAAATGTTTGGAGTCTGACATCAAAGACTTGTGCTCAGGTGATCATTATTTAATCAAAGGAACCTTTTTTTAAGGCTGAAAAAGATAAGTTATGCAACTGAACTATAGGTAAAATAATCCGAAGGCCAAAAGACTTGCTCGTTGAAAAAGTGAATGGGAGCAGTTCTCCAGCATTAATTTTTATTTTGCATATTTAAGGTCATTGCACAAATACATGTTCTCGGCATTTCATATTCAAGATGTTTCATACAGCTATAATAAGCACATCCTTGGTTTCCAATGGCCTTGTCCAATACTCATGTGTCCCAGCTGTAATTTGTTTGCATGTCTGCCTTGGGCTTTCTTCACTTCACTTCTTCACTTATATTTACTTTAAGGCCTTCACCTGGCCTCCATTTTGACTTTGCTGCTGTCCTGACGCATGTCTGTTTCTAGCCCTGCATCCCAATGTTCATACTATCCATCTTAGTATGTGATATTATAATGAGTGTGTCCCAAAGCATAGTATGTTGAAGAGAGTATGCCAAAATGGTATGGTATGCTATTTCAGGTTGATTTTTGAAGTGTGTATCCGTGCACACTCTAATGGCCAAAATTGCCCACAATCGATTGTGCTTTGGCGAAGGATTCGGTCCAGAAATACAAAAACGAATAAAACGTATTAGAAAAACTACAAATGTGGCGGATGCGCGCGATCGACGGTTAGCTAGAGAGGTTTACAAAAAGGGGTTTGATTTACTAATAATCAACATTTAACCTGGTAAAAAAAAAAAATGTATTGTTATTGTTATCCGTAGGTATATGCATCTGCACCGCTGTGAACTTTTTTAAACATCCATTTGGTCGTTAACTTTTAAATGCATCATTATGCAGAAAATATGAGCTTCTCTGCATGAGAGACCCGCGACTGGCAGATCAACGAGGTACTTCTTTTCTCTCCAGTACGGTAGTAAGTTGTGGAGGATGTTAACTGTGACAAGATGATTGACAGGCCAGTTTACAGTGACAGGGTGCTTGTAACAGGTGCGACAGAGCGGTCCTTAAAAGATGCACTTGTGTGACGTGATAGTATGTCCCAAAGCTTGCCTACTATTCTACTATACACTCAAAAGTGTATACTTTTTCTTCACCAAAAAGTACATACTTTAAGGGCGTAGTATAAGCAGGCACATTGGGAAGCAGCATGAGTATGCTCAGTTTTTGGAAAGCTTTGATAAAGAGATGCATATATTGCAGAGCTGATTAAATTATCTATATTTAAGAATGGGCTCACTTTTAATTAAGTCATTGATTAAAATTGACAGGAAGAGAAATGTATGTTGTATTTAATTCTTCTATCTATCTATCTATCTATCGTCTATCTATCATCTATTATCTGTCTGTCTGTCTTCTGTCGTCTGTCTGTGTTGAATATGTGAATTCAAGGTCTGTAAAACCAAGTTTTAAGTTTGAAAGTTTAGCCTTTCAAAGAGATTTTCATGTAACTCTCATGGTTTATCTTGAGATATTTTTTAGTTATATGCTTTTTTATTGATTTAATTTTAATTCTACTTCCTTTTTAAAATCTGATTTCAAATTCTGGAATTTAATTGGAATCAATTTTGAATGGTCCACTCAGATAGCTAGATAGATAGATAGATGCCTGAGCAGTAGTTGTTCATCTTCAACATGGTTTTCTTTACTAATGCTCAATCATCATTAATGAATGATTAATTGGTCCCATTAAACTTTTACTATGGCCTTAAGTGTTACTTAATACTAGATGGGGACAATAGGACTCGGGAGCAAAGTTGATTTAATCTCTGGGGGATTTTGATGTGTTAGATAGACAGACAGACAGACAGACTACTAAAAATACAGTTAAATTTAGGTCCTTGAAGTGCCGGAGCGTTGCTCACCACCATCCTCAATAAACAGTCCTGAAGCCTCACAAAATGCTGGCCGTCCATTCTTGTGCCCCAAAAGTATGTGGGGTCGTCCAACTGCATTGCCCTGGGATTGTTCAGATCGAAGAGGAAGGTTGGTGTTAAAGAAGTCAAAGAGCACAATACTGTGGTGCACAAGTTCTATCTGAGCAAAACTGTGCTTTTTGTACAAAAACAGATGATCCGCTTCACTTTGCCATGATGCTCCAGCTTGAGTTTCCTTCCACATGGATGATGTGAAATCCATTTAGTGCATTGATGATCAGCGGAGCAATTGCACAAACATGGTAAATCGATAACAACAGGATCTTTTAGCCATTAAGGTAAGTGAACCAAAGGGCAATTTGTTTAGTGAGCGCAGTATGCAAATAGAGAGGAGAGCTGGATTTTACATACTATTAGATTGTTTGAATGTCATGATGTGGCGGATAATTGCACAAAAGAGGATTTTCGGATGGAGAAGTCTTTCATGTCATCCCTCGAGTTCTGCTCAAATTACAGGGGAATCCACTTTACTATACTATTTTGATATGAATGAGGACCTTTTGTGTAGATGGTATTGATTTAATTAAAACTATACATCATGTATCACCAATGAATTATTAGGTATTTGAACATCTTTGCACAAACAGTCTGTCTTTTACAGTCTTTGTTCTAAGCTCGTGCTCGTCTGTCTCTCAGGAAGGGCCCTTACCCCTCCCCAGGTGCCCTGACCTAGTTGTGAGACGCCTCATGGAATCACGGGTCATTTTAGCAGTCGTTTTTCATCACCGCTGTCGCGTCTCACCGGGAAAGAGAGCAGCTTGACCAGTGTCCTTGGCTTCAAAGAGGAAGGATATCCTGGTTACCAGGTGAATGGGTGATTTTATAACCATTAGTTGCACACAACTCTAAGCCAAGCATCATTACTTTTGCTCTAGTACTAACAAACCTTAACATACCAGAATCCGGCAGTTGTAAGTGTATGTTTCTAAGTCGACTTAAGGCCCGTTCACACCAAGAAAGATAACTATAAAGATTACTAAAACAATAACTATATTAGCATCCACATAAGCACACAATTACACTGTTTATTATAAGCACAACTGCAGTTTTGCCGTCTGCCGCTTGGATTCTGAGGATTTTGATTGGCTGTCAGTGTTTTTATCGTTCATCAGCTGGAAAGAAATTATTCTGAAAGTGATATCCACGATATTGTAATACCATAATGTTCCTCTGTGCCATTATCATTAGTTGTGCTGTGGATTCTGCTATTCTTTTAAAATTAGAATGATTTTTAAAAGCTGACCTCATACGTCATCCGCCCGGAGCTGCTTCCGTGTACAAATGTTGGCGCATGCTAGATTAAAGTGATTATTACGTTTGAATATGGATATTTTTCCTACAAAAACACATCGATTCGCTACAGAAAGCCTTTGTTCAACACCCGGAGCCGTGTGAGACACTTTTATTTTATGGATGGGCGCATTTTAATTAAGTGCTTTTGGACTGATGCATGCAACACACACTAAGTGGCATTAAACAGCTTGAAAGATCAAATACCATTTTAATATAACTCCGACTGGATTCGTCTGAAAGAAGAAAGTCATATACACCTAGGATGACTTGAGGGTGAGTAATTTATGGGCTAATTTTCATTTTTGGGTGAACTAACCCTTTAACCCTTATACGTATTGTGTACAGTCATTTTAAAGGGGTCATAGGATGCCTATTTTCCACAAGTTGATATGATTCTTAGGGTCTTAATGAAAAGTCTGTAACTTAGTTTGGTTAAAATTTCTCAATGGTAATGTGAAAAACACTCTTTTTACATTGTCAAAAACAGCTCTTTTCAGAGCACGCCGTTTTGTAGCATTTTCTTTTTTTTTTTTTTTTGTTTTTTTGTTTTTGTTTTTTTGTTGTTTTTTACTTTAAATGTTAATGAGCTATGCTGACCCCGCCCCTCTCATCCGAGCTGCTCTCAGAGAGACCGTTTAATTTAGCTGCATTCATCGTACGACTTCTGTTTGTAAACACTGACTAACAGAACCACAGATTCTTAACGGAATCAGGCACGAGGTTCCGCTCAAGCGCCAAGGTATTTCATAATCCCTTGATTATATAACGAACTATACCCTCCTAACCTTTACTTTCCTGATCTGTAAGGTGACAGCTGCGCGCCATCCACAGGATATTTGTGATTGGACCCCCTGTTTTTGCGACACCATTTTTTTTCGAGCATTATGTAGATCAGACACCTCCCCCCCCCCCCCGGAGGGAGCATTCTCTTCAAGAAACAAACATAACCCATGCGTCTCAGAGGCTCAGATGTCGGGGAGTAAATGATGACTACTAATGTTCATTATACATCGACAACAGAAAACACCTCCATCGTTAGGAGTTCATCTTGTCACATCCTCCGACGTCGAAACAATGGCGGGACCTGGGGGGGGAGACAGCTCACTCAGGCGGTCTTAAGGTAGACAACGTCCAGCTGTGATGAAGCTACTGCTAGCAACAATCGTGGTTAGGGGCTTGTCTGTGTGACGTCATCTGAGATCGGCTCGATTTGTGAAAGGGGAAATGATTTAACAAGATTAAAAAAAAAACACCAGGTGGATTTTTATCACTATAGGGTGGTTGTGTACACAAACTACCAACACACATTTCAGTTCAAACAGCTTATAAAAGTGCATGTAGCATAGATGACCCCTTAAGAATTTTTAGTAAAGAATCACTATAAATACCAATAAAAATAGTTTACTTAACAAAATGTCTTTCCACAAATAAGACCAATATTTGCAAAACCAGACATAAAGTTCACCTTGACCATTCGCGCTTTATTGTTTAGACACTACTGTTAAACAATACTGGTTAAAATGTTGTGGTCGTAAGATTTTTTAAATGTTTTGAAAGCTAAACAAGGCTGAAGTGAAGGATCAAAAAGACATAAAAGAAGCCATTTTGAAGTATTATTACAATTTAAGATAACTGTTTTCTGTTCTAATATATATTAAAATGTAATTTATTCTTGTGATGGCAAAGTTTAATTTTCAGAAGCCATTACTTCAGTCATCAGTGTCAAATGATCATTTCTTATTATTATCAGTGTTGAAAATGATGGTGCTGCTTAATGTTTATGTAGAAATCGTGAATGTCTTTACTGTCACTTTTGGTCAGTTTAATGCATCCTGCTATGTAAAAGTTTATAAAAAGAACTCTGAAACTAATTTACCCAATGTAATTTACATTTGACATTTCTTTCTTATTTTTACAAATTGTATTACTTCAATACTTCATATACATGTTTTTTTTAACCATAATATGCTTTGACCAGAGTGGTCGTGCTTCACGCGGGGGTTAACGACACCAAGCTGCGGCAGACGGAGACACTGAAGAGGGACTTCAGGAGCCTGATCGAGACAGTGCGCCGCACATCGCCCGCGACGACGATCATCGTGTCAGGACCGTTTCCCACGTATCGACGAGGACATGAAATGTTCAGTAGACTTTTTGCTTTAAATGAATAGTTACTATCATGGTGTAAAGAACAGAATCTGCTCTTTGTTAATAAATGGAATCTTTTCTGGGAGCGACCTAGGCTCTTCTGTGCTGATGGCCTGCACCCCAGCAGAACAGGAGAACATCTTCTGTCGGACAGCATCTCAAAGACGCTATGCAACATATGACTAGTAAGTGAAATCTCAAATAACTGCCCTGATGACTTCTGTTCTACCCGCTTAAATGATAGAAGTAATTGTGCTGTCCAATCTATAAAGACTGAGTCTGTTCCCCCGAATAGTGAGGTCAAAATATAAAATTAACGCAGGATCTAGAAAAAATCTGATCGTGATTAAACCAGAAAAATTTTAAATAAATGAACAAAAACAATTTTTAAAGTTTGGGCTCCTAAACATTAGATCACTCTTACCCAAAGCAATTATTGTAAATGAAATGATCACAGATAAAAGTTTTGATGTACTCTGCTTGACTGAAAACTGACTAAAACCTAATGATTATATTGATCTAAATGAGTCTACTCCACCAAACTACTATTATAAGCATGAGCCCCATCAGACTGGTCGTGGAGGCGGTGTTGCAACAATATATAGTGATATTCTCAATGTTACTCAGAAGACAGGATACAGATTTAAATCATTCGAAATACTAATGCTTAATGTTACACTGTCAGATATGCAAAAGAAATCTAACGTATCTCTTGCTCTGGCTACTGTGTATAGACCACCAGGGCCATATACAGATTTCCTAAAAGAATTTGCAGATTTCCTCTCAAACCTATTGGCTAATGTTCATAAAGTGCTAATTGTCGGAGATTTTAACATTCACGTTGATAATACAAATGATGCATTAGGACTTGCGTTTACTGACCCAATAAACTATTTTGGAGTCAAGCAAAACATAACCAGACACACTCATCATTTTAATCATACACTAGATTTAATAATATCGCATGGAATTGATCTTACTGATATAGATATCGTACCTCAAAGTGATGATGTTACTGAGCATATTACTGATATTAACTATATGGCTCAGCGTTATCGTCCGGGCAGAATTATTGTTCCAGCCATCAAAGACAGATTCACAAATAACCTGTTTGATTTATCTCAACTGCTCTGTGTACAATAAGTACACATGAACTAGACGAAATGACTAGCAACATGGGCAATATCTTCTCTAATACATTAGAAGCTGTTGCCCCATCAAATTGAAAAAGGTTAGAGAAAAACGTACTGCGCCATGGTAAAACAGTAATACCCATTCTCTCAAGAAAAAACTCGTAGTCTTGAGAGCAAATGGATAAAAACAAACTTAACTTAAACTAAAAACAGTATGTCCAGCTATAGACAGGCTCTAAAAGCTGCCAGGGCCGAGCATATCCACAAACTCATAGAAAATAACCAAAACAATCCAAGGTTTTTATTTAGCACAGTGGCTAGATTAACAAATAACCAGACGCCACCCGATCTAAATATTCCCTCACAGTTTAATAGTAATGACTTTATTTTTTTTTTTTTTAATTTTCTTCAATGATTTAAAATAGCTAACATCAGAAATACAATAACAAATGTAGAGTCTACAGCGTATAATACTTCAGCTTCATTCATCACACCAAAAGATAAACTGCAGTGCTCTACAGCTATAGGACAGGAAGAGCTAAAAAAACTTATCACTGCATCTAAACCAACAAAATGCCTGTTAGATCCTGTACCCACTAAATTACTGAAAGAGTTGTTACCTGTAGCAGAAGAACCGCTTTTCAATATTATTAACTTGTCGTTGTCTTTATGTCACGTCCCAAAACCATTCAAGCTGTTGGTTATTAAGCCTCTTATTAAGAAAACCACAACTAGATCCTAGTGAACTGGCAATTACAGACCATCTCAATCTTCCTTTTATGTCTAAAATTTTAGAAAAAGGTTGTGTCTGCTCAATTGTGCTCCTTCCTGCAAAAACATTATCTCTATGAATAATTTCAGTCATGTTTCAGGCCCCACCATAGCACAGAAAAAAACTGCACTTGTTAAAATTACAAATAAATTGCTTCTTGCGTCAGACCAAGGCTGCATCTCATTGCTAGTTTTACTTGATCTTAGTGCTGCGTTCGACACTATAGATCATGACATACTCATAGATCGATTACAAAACTATACAGGTATTCAAGGGCAGGCTTTAAGATGGTTTAGATCCTACCTGTCCGATCGCTACCACCTTGTTCATTTAAATGAGTCATCTCAATTATCACCAGTAAAATCTGGAGTGCCACAAGGTTCTGTCCTAGGTCCTCTGCTATTTTCAGTATACATGTTGCCCTTTGGTAATATTATTAGAAAATATGGGAATAGTTTCCACTGTTATGCCGATGATAATCAACTATATATCTCAACAAGACCAGAAACTTCTAAATTATCTAAGCTAACAAAGTGTGTTAAAAATTTAAAAGATTGGATGACCAATAATTTTCTCCTATTAAATTCAGATAAGACAGAGATATTACTTATTGGACCAAAAAACAGTACACAGAATCTCTTGGATTACAATTTGCAACTAGACGGATGTACTGTTACTTCCTCTACAGTCAAAAATCTGGGTTATATTAGATAGCAACTTGTCTTTTGAAAATCATATTCCCATGTTACAAAAACAGCATTCTCCATCTTAGAAACATGACAAGTTACGAAATATGTTACCTGTTTCTGATGCAAAAAAAAAAGCTAGTTCATGTATTCATGTCCTCTAGACTGGATTATTGTAATGCACTGCTAGGTGGTTGTCCTGCATCTTCAATAAACAAGCTACAGGTAGTCCAAAATGCAGTGGCTTACCAGGTTAAGAAAATATGATCATATTACTCCAATTTTACAGTCTCTGCACTGGCTACCTGTTAAGTTCCGTATCCGTTACAAAATATTATTACTTGCCTATAAGGACCTAAATGGGTTAGCTCCTGCTTACCTAACTAGTCTTCTACCACCTACAATCCATCACGCTCCCTAAGGTCGCAAAAACTCTGGACTTTTGGTAGTACCTAAAATAGCAAAGTCCACTAATGGAGGTAGAGCTTTTTCACATTTGGCTCCCAAACTCTGGAATAGCCTTCCTGATAATGTTTGGGGTTCAGACACACTCTCTCTGTTTAAATCTAGATTAAAGACACATCTCTTTGGCCAAGCATTCAAATAATGCATCTCATAATCTTGTACTGCAGTTATACAAGTGCATCTCAATAAATTAGAATGTCGTGGAAAAGTTCATTTATTTCAGTAAGTCAACTCAAATTGTGAAACTCGTGTATTAAAAAAAAATCAATGCACACATACTGAAGTAGTTTAAGTCTTTGGTCCTTTTAATTGTTATGATTTTGGCTCACATTTAACAAAAAACCACCAATTCACTATCTCAACAAAATAGAACATGATGACATCCCAATCAGCTAATCAACTCAAAACACATTGAAATATGCATATACACAGATATTTGTATTGCAGACAATGTTTGGGACAGAGCTCACATTTATTCGGCGTACTTGACAGGATAGCTGTCATATGTACAGATTCCTTGTGTGTTTTTAATAAATCAGCTTTACCAGAGTTGTGCAATGCACCATAAATCACTTATTGTCTTGATGCAGACAATTTTACAGGATCTCCCATCTTTCGTCCTCCGTTGCCACTGTGTGTGTGTGCGAGGAGCACCATGCCTCATCTCGCCTCGGCTCTTATGAAAGCTTTATTGGATTCCACCATCCCTGAAGGGAAAACGCTTTAAATGTCTTTGCAATTATACCTCTAATAACAGCGCTGTGCACTTGGGCCAAGCCAACGATAAGGAACTGCAAGTTAGTCAGTCAATAGAGGAACTATTAATCTCTGTCACCTGCCTGTCAAGATGAGTCGGGCAACAACAGAGGCGTCTCTTGACCTATGTTTGCGTCCTGGCACTGTTGAGGAAGTCAGTCAGAGCATCAGTCTTTATCGGCGAGGGTGGCGTATGTCTACGGACCAGAGGAGAGAATTTTAAAATGCTCTCGCGGGACCCGCTTTAGGCTGAAGCGTTCAGACAGGGAGATGAGGAGAGATGGTTGTGAATGCAGACGATTATTAGTTGCCACCGTTTGTAATTTGCTCTGGCCTTATATGCTCACCGGCGTGACATCACCTGTCTCTTGTTCTTGACATCGCCTCCATATTGTTAAAACGTGCCCTGAAGCAGTACTACTAATAGCAAATGAGATAGATACTATTTGGGTAATAAGGGAGGAATGAGACACACCTGGGATCAAATTAACAATCAACATAAGGAAGAAACTGGGTAACAGGGGCAAAAACACACACAGAATAGTCCATAATCCTGACAGTGAGATCCTAGATTTCTGACTAACTGCTTAACTTTAGTTAAGTTGTACTCAGTTGCATTAACTATGGGGGGCTAGTCATAGTACTGGTCATAACCGCTGGTTATTGTCTCAGCTTTAATTAAGTTGTACGTAGTTATAATAACTATCGGGGCTAGAAAAATAGTACTAACAAACCGCTGATATTGGTTGAGTTTTATTCAAGTTGTACGTATTTATTTTAACTATCGGGGGCTAGATAAAATACTATTGAAGTCAGATTTGAATTTAACCTGTTAACCCGCACCTGGACGCCGGTGCACTGAACGCTCTTTCACGTGTCAATGTTTACGAATAGATTAAATAGACTAGACACAGTCTCAGAAAAATGGTTGCAGGAATCTAATTTTTCATGGTATCTTCTTCAGATTTGAAATATAAACTAATGAGACATGTGACTTTCAACCCATTACTTTTCTGGATTGCTCCAGGACTGATTTCATGTATATTTATATGAAATAAATAAAACATTCCGTGTGGTAAAAAAATGTTTCAAGGCACTTCAGTGTCTATAACATTTTATCTTTTTGAGCATTATCAACTCTGGATAGTAAAGCCCAAAGGGTCTTCGTTCCAAA
>JADLZN010003273.1:233143-252458 GCA_018155175.1 Sinocyclocheilus anophthalmus | reverse complement strand
GAGCGCACTGGATTTCTCTTTCCTTTGATCTGGCTCTGATAAACAATTCTGGAACAAGATGTTTAGCTCCAGTGCAATACAGCACGCTGGCTATTTCTGCAGCATTTAAAGAGTGAGGCATCTTTGAACGGGTGTTTGAGTATGTGTGTCAGAGCGAGTGAGTTGTGTGGTCCGGCTCTTATATTCATTTTTCTCTGTCAGCACTCACTTCACGTTAATCTGATCAAGTGAGAACAACACATCTATTTTTCATAAGAGTCCTTTTGATTCCCTGGCTGAACAAATTTAAAATCAATCGATCACACTGCAAGTTCCTGACAAAGGAATACAGGGTGAATGAGGGAGTGGGAGAGAAAGTGAGAGAGGTGAATAAGACCATATATCAAATCTCTAGTTCCCTTCCTTTCATCTCGCTAACAGCCGCGGATCACGTGTGCAACACCCCTAAAACTACGACCGCTGGAGAAACTACTTTAAAACCAAAGCTCCCCAAGCTACATGCTACTCAGTTTTAATCAAAACAGTTAAACTACAGTCAGGCTGCAAATTTGAAAAAGTAGCTAGCTACACTATAAAATTACTAAGCAACAGCAGCTTCATTAAATCTAAGGCAACAAAATTGTTTTATATATAACTATTAAATAATATAAATTACTTCTGAAATCAGAGCACAGTTTACCAGGTACAGAAATATTAAAGGTGGCAGCATTAAATTTACAAAATATGCATGCTAGATATAACTAATAAAACTTGAAAACTAATTTATAGGGAAATAGAGTTAGATTGAAGCATCCCTTTGTTCCCTATTTTATTACATAACTATTTTAAAACAACTGAACAGCATTATTTTAGTTTTATTTATATTGTATTATAGTATGTATGCATGTATATTAAAGTAGCTATGTTTTTATATTGCTCTGCTTTTTCCGGAGAGTATCGTAAAGCTGTATCTTTCTTTTATAAATACAATAAAACTAAAGACTTTTTGGAGATATGAAGGATGCAGCACTACTCTATAGGTACTCAAGATTAACATGAGATTGGGTGAAACTGTGTGCGTTATGCCCCCTTTAAAAAACATCAGCAAAGCAGCATTATATGTTATACTACTCTTAGCAAAAAAAGTTTTCTAGAGGACTTGAAACAGTTAAGCTAGTCAAACAACTAAAAAAACATATAGGTAAGTTAGTACCACAAGTACTAATTATCTACTCCCCAACACTAATAACTCGGAGTTCCCTGAGCTTGTAAATAGACTCTTCACACACTGCATTCAACCTAATTTTTCACTCTGAAAAACATCACATCTCACGCCCTCCGCTAGACACTTCTCATTGAGTATCACACAACAAATCATTAGTGTATGGAGCGTTTCATTTCCTGCTCAGATAATAACGCAGCTATTTATGCAGGGGTGCAGATGTGCAGAGGAGCGAGGCAGAAATGAAGAGTTGGCATTTCGCTAATGTACTGCCTGTCGTCTGGTGCACGTGAGGAGAGGGGTCGCATCTAAAAGACGGATGGTACGCCGAGCGCTTTGGCCCCATGCCTGCGTCTGCCTCACAAATGCAGCAGTCAAACAAATGGGAGAAATCTTGGCAGCTCCATTCAACAGATCCTCAGCTAAAAATAATGAGCCCGCAACAGAAACAGACCTTTGTTACCGAACTGCAGACGAGGTGCTAATTGAACTAAACACTTTGATGATGCTGTCTTTTGTGACCTTATGAGTAAGCACAGCTGCATTCACAGATCTATGGCAGAAAAGCCCTGACATAGACAGTACTGGCTGCATATTAATGGGTATTTAAGATGGAGCCAATCATAGGGTCTCTCGGCGAGCTATCTTGATTGGACAGCTCAGCCGCTTGCTCGTGAATGATCGTTCAATTGCTTATTTGCTTAAAAGCAATTATCTGTATTGATGCTCACGCGGTGTGTCCTTTAAGGACATAAATGTGAGATAAACACAATCTATGGTCCTTAATCAAGTCCGGGCCGAATAATCAGGTCTGGGAATTAGAGGAGTTGGTTGAGGAGTACAGGAAGACCTTATAGAAAGCTTCCACATCCTTAATAATCCTATCCGAGCTCATTTTAAGCAACAGCAGAGCCCGTATATATACCTGCCAACTCCTGCTGCCATATGCCTTGCAAAGCCCATGACGCCTACATCCATAAATCTAAATATCCACTTAAAAACAGCTCCAATGAGTGTATGAGCGGTCTACCGTCTACACAGGCAACAACAATGTGTTCTTAGATTCAATATCAGCCATTTCTAACTGTAATTGGTCTAAATTGTGCATATTATTGTAATCCATCTAGCAGTTCTTGAACATAAGAAAAAAATCTTATTACTGGTAATAAAAACAAACAAAACTAAAAAACTTTTTTTTCTGAACTGTTCACTGAAATTATAAGTAACATAACTGAAAAAAAAACTAAAACTAAATTAAATAAAAATAGCCAAAATGTAATTTTAGTTTTTGATACATGGTATATTATAAAACTATTATAATACTTAAAACCTTTAGTAACACTAGAACGTGCTGAGAAATGTAACATGGGAAAACATTTTAAAATAACTTTGGCTACTTTAAAATACACTAAAAGATACAATAAAAACTAAAATATTAAAACCAAAACAAACTAAGTTTGACGAAGTCAATAAAACTGAAAAGATGAAATAGAAATAAAAACTTAATAAAAAAGCCTGAAATACTGAAATGGATCCTCTGATGAGAATGATTTGAAACTTTTTGGGACCACTGTATCCTTCTTGGATGAGGTAATCCTAGAATGCGTTGTGACAAGCTCAGTAAAAATGTCCAATTAAGATATTTTATTCAGCACTTCAAAGTAGTCCGATCTAATTAAAATGGAGTATTTCATGCAGTATGTCTTAGATTCTGCTACGCTGTTGTGCTCTGTATCTTCATTGCTTTTTGATTATCAAGTTGCTATTTTAGCCACATGCTAGTCCCACACTAATCTGGAATGACCAGTGAGTGGTAGTTAAGCCTCTCTTGCATTTCAGTTGATGAATGTGAATGTCTTTTAATGGACTTTTTTGTAAAAACATTTTTACTGAGCTTGTCAAAACGCATTCTAGAATTGAACTCATCCAAGAAAGATACAGTGGCCCCAAAAAGTTTTTGGACACAAAAGTCTTACAAAATGTATGCATTTTTTTGTGCATCACCCAATCAAATATCAAACCAAGTGGCTTTTTTTTTTTTTTTTAAAGAAATACAGCTCTTTGTAGGGCTGTCAAAAAAAAAAATTTTGTTAGCCTATCCAGTTGAACCCACTAGATGTGGCGCTGTATTAAACTAAACATACATGCATGGTGCTGTTTTTTTCTAATTGTTTAAGCAACTTTATTAATTATATATAATTTATAAACATTATGCACTTTTTTTCAAATATAGTCGTGTTATTTTATTACACTTTGAAGAAACGTGCATAATATTTTGCGCGATGCACCCTCTTGTGGCCTCAGGAGAAAAGCCAAAAGCTTTTTTTCCCTTTAACTGAAATTATGCCTTTTAAATTTTAATATAATTCGAATATTGATATTATATAATTACAATATTCGAATTTAGTTTTTCAGTCATTTTGACAGCCCCTCTGTACATTTCACATGTTAAACAGATATAATGTTCCAATTATGATGACGTATCTTTGGCCTTTCTGTTGCTGGGAAATTGGCTATTAACACATTAACATTCACACTGGTGATAAAAGTTCACGTACGATGGCTCAGAATTGTGTTCTAAAGTTTAGCTTCTGTGACTTGAAACTAACTGTCCTTTTTTCCTGTCTCCCCATGTTCGATTATTCGTTTTTTTTTGTCAAAGGTGAATTGATTTGATTTTTTGTGATACACTTTAAGTGTGTCTTAAATGCCATGTTTGTTGCCATTGGATTTACATTGCCGGTCTCCACTCAAACACCCCTATGTGAGAAAGCTCTAAACCCCAAGTAAGAAATTTACATTAAGATCATACATAGTAGACAAATCTGTCTCCCCCCAACAGAAGAAGAAAACAAGCCGGCACAGCGTGGAGTGAAACGCGTGTTCGTCATCCGGTGCTAATGGAGGAGGGTTGGTCATTGGAAATAGCTGTGATTTATTTGATTTATTTTCCTCAGCTGTGTATCATTTAGTGTAATGGCTGGAAAGAGAGCTCTGTTAATGCCATGGAAACAATGGATTAGGTCTCTCACTTTAAAGCAATTATCCAAAAATGTACGCTATGCAAAGCCTGGGTGTACGCTACCAAAAATAGCCCCTGCTCCAGCTCATGGAGGTAAAACAATCACTCACTCTCTTACCACAGGAACCTACGGCATCCAACTGCTGGTGCTGCATTCTGTTCCAAGACCTAACTGCATACAAAGACAGCATTTTGAGATATTATCGTCCTCCTAACACAAAGATTGTTCCAAAATGTTGGCAGTATAATTATGCTGCCTTTTAAGACACCCTCTTTTGGTCAAATTTGGTGTAAGGTAGCAATTTAACTACATTAACTACTTAACTATATTTTTAGAGTGACAGTAATTCAGCTGTTTTTATAGTAGTCACTTTTCCAGTAATGAGTTACTTTGTAAGTCAACATGCAATCAAAACCAACAATTCATATATTCATGTTGTGACTTGCAAAAGTATTCATTATTTTAATTACTTTTTTTCACATCAATCTACTTCATAAACTAATGACACACCAAAAACAGATCGTGACAACTTTTATTACAATAAAAAAGCTTAAATAGGTTAATATTGCAACTTAGTACTTTCGTTGAAGCAACTTTACAGCCTAAGTTTTTTGGGGTATGATTGATAAGCTTGGCCATATCTATGACAAGCTTTGCTCATAAGCATTTTGCAATTGTCTGCCATTCTTCACCTCACCTCTTCATCTTTCAAGCTCTGTCAGGTTGGATGGGGCACGTTTTCAGTTTTCTCCAGAGATGTTTGATTGGGTTCAAGCTCAGGCTCTGGCTGGGCCACTCAAGGACATTCACATAGTTGTCTATAAGCCACTCTTGCTGTGTGCTTAGGGTCATTGTCCTGTTGGAAGGTGAACCTGCTACTCATTCCGAGGTTGGACTAAGTTATTAAGACTATCTCGGATATCTTGCTGCATTGAGCTTTCCTTCTACTCTGATGAGTCCCTCAGTCCCTGCCTCTGAAAAACAGCCCCACAGAATGAGGCTTCTACCAGCACACTTTACTTTTGGGAGGCTACTGTGCAGGTGATGAGCGGTGTCTACTCTCCTCCAAACATGATGCTCGGAATTGAGATTCATCAGACCAGAGAATCTTGCTTCTCACAATTTGAGGGTTCTTTAGGTGCTTTTTTTTTTTTTTTGTTGCAAATTCCAATTGTGTTTTCATGCATCTTCACTGAGATAAATATTGCTTTCTGACCACACCATTATTAAGCCCAATCCGTTGGATTGTTTGGTCATGATGTTTATGCCTTCGTGAAGTTTCTCCTATCGCCATATAGGATCATGGACTCAACGAGAGTGACCATCCGCTTCTTGGTCCCACACTACCAGGCCCTTCTCAGTTTGGCCAAAGGCCACTCTAGCAGTCCATGCTTACCTTTTAAGTCGCTCGTAGCAGTTTTAATTTTTTTTCTGAACTCTTCCCCATATCCTTGGATTGACACAATCCTGTATCTGAGCTCTACAGGCAGTTCCTTTGACCTCAAGGCTTGGTTTTTGGCTGTTTTAAACTCCTGCAGAGAACTTAAGTTGGGCCTGGTTATATTGAAAGTGACGATACACCACCAGATCGTTCTTCGATTCCGCATGAAGTATATCGGGGCCTTTAGAAGGCAACTGCCTATGCAGGCAGTAGACAGAAAGACAGCTCATTAGAGTTTGGAAAAAGTGAATGTTTCATCACGAAAACAATCCTGGAGGCTTTTCCTCAGGGCTGGGTATTAGAAAGGCAAATTCTGCGAAGAGTTTGGAGTTTCATAGAGACAGAACTGATGTGATGTTATTGTTACTACATCGTATAGAAAGACTGTGGATGGGTTGTATTTTGCATTGCAGAGAGTCTACCTACATTATGCATGAACCCCCTGGTGGGTGTGTGCAGCTGATATTCTTGGGCATTTTGCATTTTTGTGTGATTGTGCTCTGGATAGGCTTAAGTGAGCGTGTTCTCATTCGTGCTTCAGCCCCGAGCACTGCTAATGCCATTTATCCCTTTCAAGTGGCTCTGATGATGAAATTAGCCTATTTGGCATGTTTTAGACCTGGCTTGCTCTCAAGCCTCGAACATGAGAGACAGAAAGAGAGAGCGGGGCTGGACAAGAGATGTAAAAGTAATAATGAAGCTGTGTTTCCGAATTAGCTGCTGGTGAAAAGATGGAATTCTCATTTGGAGCTCCAGAAAGTCTGAAGACCTCAGGCGGAGTGAAATGCCATCACCTGCCTGGCAGACATCTGCATTAGATCTCTTTCCTCATTTACAGAAAACACGCCTCAGCTTCAGCCATCAGGACATCTGGAAATGAAGGAATCTTTTAGAGAGAAAAATAATGAAGACTGATGTGAATGAGCACTGAACATTTAGGTGACAGTACTATAGCCCTCTCGTTTAACTCTGCCTTGTTCTGTCTGTCGTAAACTCTTTCATGAGCAGATGGTTTTGTACAAGCATTAAAATCTAATTAGCAAAAGAAATATGAAATTCGTTTAGGAAGTCTGCATTAACTATAACAGTTTCCTCTGTGCTGCAATAACTATAAAATTAGATTTTGAGACCTTTGAGAGCTGTCAACTCAGTGTGATGTTAAAATAAGTGTGATGTTTAAATGCATTTTTCCCCCAGTCATATTTCCTGAACATGTTACTACACCGAGTAAGTGGGGTGCACTTCCCATACAACAACATAACTTGCTGCTTAACTACTATAGTACGATGCAGCTGGATAAATTAACAAGCACTAAACTGCATGTTAGCTTGCTTTTTTTTGCTGAAGAGCATGACCTTCACATGTCATACTAACAAGAAACTAGGCTAGTAACCACAGGTCAGGAGCTGTAGCTAACACCACACAACTTTGCGATGTTTGCAAATGTTCGTTGGAGCTATGGACTTATGATTGGGATACTCAGACATTGAAAATACCATAGCGTCACACTCTATAGGAAATTCATCTTTAAATTGACTTACAGTTGTCATTGCATATCAAGCCGCGTGTTAATATTTATATTAGTAATAAGTATTGTAACATAAAAATACATACAACACCTTTAAATTATACTGTATCTTTAAATGCTTCCAACATCTGCAATAAATATTACATCTCATTAACTTATACACTGATGTGTAGACGTTCTCAATGCTCAATACAATCTGAAGCATAAAAAAGATGACAATGGAGATTTCATTCTGACTCACATCAGAAATAATCTAATAGCTTGCTTGTAAATTTGTTTAAATGTTAATAAGACATTGGTTGAATCCAATAAATAGTGTGTACTTCGGTTGTGATACAGTACTAAAAATGTCATCTCAATACCGCAGACGCCTTTGTCACGAACTGTTTGTGCTTGTAAAGAAGCTTAGCATCTAGCTAGCATTACTATTTATTGCACTAAAATGTATTACAGTATGTAACTCTTAGGTTGATAGATTTGAAAACTGCTGTGGCAGCTTTGGCATCCTCACCATTTTTCAACAACAGAAAATGCTGTTTCCCTTCACAAATTACTTTTCCAAGATGTCGTGGGCAATATTAGTCCAAAAATCATGCACAGAGGCCAACATCTAAAATCCACTGGAAACAGCATAACATTCAAGAACTTTAGTGTACTGTTTTCAGTGCACTATGGTTTGGGACTCACTAATTCTAATTAATGTACTCACATACTAAGTAAGACAGATGTGAATTGGGATTTAGCCACAGGCTAAATGATGGATCCAGGCTTTGTTTTAAACCAAAGACAGAATCAGTACCTCAATTCATTAATCATCCAGATTTGAGCTCCTGCCGAGGTTCTGTCTGTGTCCTGACCTGAGATCAGGTCCAACTTGTCTCTTTTGTTTCCCCATATAATCTTTAGGCTATTGAAGCTATTTGGCTTGCTGTCTGCAGTGGACAGGCTCGAGGAAGTGGCTTCTCAAACTTCTAGCGCTTAAAAGAGTGGCAATATGCTACTGGTGCTTGAAAGATAAGTACTTTATTTGCTGCAAGATGCCTAAATTATGCTGGTGCAAATCTTGCTCCTGGAGAGCTACCATCCTGCAGAAATCAGCTCCAATCCCAATCCAAAAGACTTGAACCAGCTAATCAAGCTGTTCAGGGTTACTTAAAATTTCAGGCAGGTGTGTTGGAGTTCTGCAGGTAATGCCCTTACGAAAATTGACAATGGTTTTGCCACACTAACCATAGTTTAACCATGGTATTTGTAGTAAAACTGCGGTTATACAAATAGTAATCAATACGCCAAAAAACCATGGTTACTACACTTTTACTACAATAAAACGGTTAATTTTCGTAAGGGTGCCGGGTATCCCCTAAAAGGTTAATAGTAGGGTACGTATTACTATGTGGTACTAACATGCACCTTTTTGGGGCAGATAAGGTACAGGGTTGTCCCTATAAGGGAGGGGTGCCCAAACCTGTTCCTGGAAAGCCAATGTCCTGCAGAGTTTAGCTGCAACCAACTCTTAACACGCTTGCCTGAAAGTATCCAGTGAGTCTGAAGACACTGAATGGCTGGTTCAAGGGTTGGAGCTAAACTGTGCAGGACAGTAGCCCTCCAGGAACATGTTTGGACACCCCTGCTATAAGAGTTGGGGGATGTTGAAAAAGCTGATGACAGAGCAAGGTCATTATATGCTCCGTCTGAAAGATTAGGTGGGTTTGCTCTTACCGAAATAACATTTAACATTCAATTTGGCCACAGAAATCTTGCTCTTGATCATATTTTAGAAACCTTGGCCTAGTGCTCTTTTAGGTTGGTTATTTAGTGAGAGGAGGACACATCTGAGCCTAGTCATGATTTTCTCTGGAGCTGATCTTGTGTGGTTTTTATTTTGGTGGTGAAGAGGTGTTTTTATTCCTTTTGGATTGAGGGTTGATATATGTGGGCTGTCTCACTGGTGAACTTGAGAAAAAATTTAGAAATATCTTTAAGAACTCTGGAATTGTAAATGTAGATTTATTATTATGCATTATTATGCATTATTTCAAAATATCTACTGTGTTTCTGTGTGACTAACGGAGGATGTTTGAAGATGAAGTTGTCCCACAGCTGTGGATGTATGTCTTGAAGTCTCTGAATTATTCTTCCTAGCTGATGCTGGGGCTCTGATACCCATCAGCCAGCTAAAGGACTGTGGTACAAGTGTCTCTGTGTCTCGGTGGCAGCTGAGAGACTGTTATACGAGTGTGTTTCTGTCTGCTGTTCTCGGCAGCTGATACCCTGCATACAGAGGAAGTCTCTCAACGCGTGTCTCTGTCTCGCTGCTGGATGCCAGACTCTTTTTAAGAGTCCACGTCTGACACAGGACCATTCAAACGTGCCACTGTCAAGTTCAAGCTTGGGAGGAAATTAACAGCTGAAACTGTTATACTTTTTATCTTTTCCGAATGGGATTGACTAAGGCTACGTCCACACGAAGCCAGAGCTTTCCCTATCCGATCTTTTTTTTACCCTCGTCTCAAGAAATATCTGCGTTCACAATAAAACCGACACAAAACGATGTAGTACACATGCCATGTAGTATACGGAGTGGTTTCTGACGAGGGGAACGTGGGCTGATTACTCATCGTTTTAGAAAATTATACGGATTCGCTGTCCACACGAAAACGCAAGGGTGTCGTTTTCAGATTTATCCATTCTGGGACCCGGTTTCAAAAAATATCTGTTTCACTCTCCCAAAACGCCGGATCTGTCTGGACGAAAAGCCTGTACGATACAAAATGTATGCGTATACATCTAAACGCGTCTCCGTGTGGACGGGGTATAATTAGGTTATCAGCTGTTCAGGCTTTTACAGTTTTTATATCAACAGTGCACCAACTGCAATTAAACAGGGCATTACTATGATTTTTTTATTTTATTTTTTTAACCCATGGGAATTGATGGGAAATTGGTTCTCCGTAACAGCTTCCACTCCTTTGGAATTACCTTCAACTAGATGTTGGAACATAGCTGTTGGAATGTGCTCCCATTCAATAGCATTAGTGAGGTCAAGCAGTGATGTTGGGTGATGGGGTCTGGCTCACAATTTCAATGCATCCCAAATGTGCTCAGTGGGCTTTATGCAGGCCAATCATGTTTTCCATGCCAAACTCAGTAAATCGTTTTTAAATGGACTTTACTTTTTACACAGGGGTATTGTCATGCTGAAATAGAAAAGCCAAACCAAGTCAGAAGAGCACAATTCGCTAAAATGTCATTGGGGAAACTTTTTATTTTAAGGATGGATTCTCACTATTAGCTAGCATGCATATGACTAGCATCTTGGCTGTTTATTAGTACTTATAAATCACTACACTTTATGCCTTATTATACGGATGACCATATTTAGGACTCCCCTTGATCCAACCCCATACAAACTCTTGACAACTATCATTTCTAACATTACACGCGCAAATTAAGCAGCTATTAAGGCCAACAGTTAAGTTAATATTAGTTGTACTGATTATTGGTCCCCAAACTAAGTGTGCCTGTCCATGGTATATCATTGCAATGATTAACCTAACCTACTAATTAAAGGATGATGTGGACCATAGAGTTCCAATAACTGAGCGTTTGCCAAACATTTGTGTAATAAATGATTGGCATAAAGGTATTTCCACTAAAAAACACGTTGGGTCAACACTTATTATAGCACCAGTTCTCGCTATTAACTCTTTGTTCTTAGCAAATGCTATTATTAACTATTGCTGTTTTAGACTTAACTTATAAACCATGTCTCAATCCTATTCTATATTCCTAAAATCCCTACCATATACCTAAACTTAACAACTACTTACTAACTGTTAATAAGCATCAAATTAGGAGTTTATTGAGGCAAAAGTTGTAGTTAATTGTTTGTTAATAGCGAGAATTGGACCTAAAATAAAGTGTGACCAAAACAGTTTGCACTCTAAGGAACCTCCAGGGTTTTGATTTAATTAAGTCCCAGGGACATGCGTTCCCTAAAATATCACTAGGTTAGAAACACATGCAAGCCAACTAGACTTGTGTCAAAATGCACTCTCAACTTTGATTTAAATGTCTTCCTTAATCCAGAGCTCGGTGAAACGAATGTGTGTGTGTTGTGACAGGGAGGCCGAAAAAGCAACTACAGCTGAATAAGCCCGCAACGCACGCCGCACATGGTTTTGGTTTTCTTCATGTTGTGCTGTACCTTTTGAAATGTTTTGAGGTTAATGTCTTGGTCGAACAGGGGAGATTGTATTTTAAATAAACAGATCAGTAACTCTAACGGCTTTAAATGTCTGCATTGGGGAGATATGTAAAATGTTTATTTTTCATTTTCATGTTGAGAAATGTTAAGAATTGGTTGTGCTCGGGGCCGTTCCTCTAATGGCAGGCACACATACACACTGCTCAGAGTTTAATGGTCTGAGGGTGTTTTGAATTTGAGGTATTTTTGCGGTACCTGTTTAAGCGTTTCGTGTTTTTGTTGAACCGTTCATTCTGAGGCTGTTAGCATAGTTGAGCTACAGCTCAATCTGAGACTCTGGTGTAAAACTGTTATATTGGTAAATTTAAAAGGACAAAAAGAAATGTTAGACCCTGTAAGGTATTCAGAGTAACTCAGATATGGGAAAAATATGCTGTTTTATAATGAGCTTTCAAACTTCATATGCCTCAGGCCAGGTGTGTCTTACAGAGATATTACGTTCAAAAGCCTATAAACTCTTTAGAAAATGTTTAAAACTCTGAAATACTTTCATTAATCTCCATCTTTACCCTGTAAAGTGAACATTTGCAATTGTTAACTTGGAAAGTTGGCTGATAATAAACACGCCTCCTTGGCTGATTAAGAAGTGTTACTTTTCCCTTTTTAATAAATGGGACATCCTTGTCAATGAATAAAAATAATTTTCTACTTGAAATGTTTTAGAGAATTTTGAATACATATTAAGTGAAATCAATGTCACTATCCTGCTGCACATGGTTATTGGCCACACTGCTTTCTAAAAAATTGCATCATCTACTAAAAACAGTTTGTCACGAATAAAACCAATTCATTTGTATGTTAAATCACAAAGCACTTTTTTTTTTTTAGATTATTGGACAGAATAGCTTGGATTGTAGGGGTATTTATAGAAACCCTACAACTACATAAAATAAGAATCAAGCAAAGAAATGAATTGACCTTTCATTAGTCATAGTAAGGCATGTGCTCGTGTGGAGGCCTCTGTTCATCTAACATAGAGAAACTAGACCCTAGTGGATATAAGGTCAAAGGTTGCCTAGCAGCTGTCACTGAGACGCGACTCCTGAACCACAGCTCCCACCTGCCTGTCCTCCTGTCATTAATAAAGCCGAATGTGACAACTGAGGACCATACAGTGATTGGTGTATGATATCTCTCAGTGACCAGGGGATGGAAATAACCACCTCCGTGACTCCAAGAGACGATGTATTAAGGACAGTGAAGCCACTTATCTGTGGAGGCTCGCATGATCATATCCATATATTTTATTTTCAGAGTCAGTAGAGTCAATGTACACAGAAGACAGTTGTATTGCTCAGTGGTTGCTCTTTCATACACCCTTAAAAATAAAGGTGCTTAAAAGGTTCTTCACAGCGATGCCATAGAAGAACCATTGAGCCAAAGGTTCTTTAAAGAACCATCTCTTTCTTACAGTTTATAAATCTGAAGAACCTTCTTATCGCCACAAAGATCCTGTTGTGAACAAAAGGTTCTTCGGAGGTTAAGTTCTTTAGGAACCATTGACCAACAGGTTCTTCTTCATCGTGAAGAACCTTTATTTTTTAAGAGTGTATGGGCGGGAGAGTTACAGACGGTTTTAGGTATGTTTCACCAGTTCGACCTTAATGGTACACCTTGGACTTGCGTTCTCGACGACGGTTTTAACCGAGGCTCTGCTTGACGCTCGCGTGTTCAATCCCCCATTCTGAGCGAGGAATAAGAGAATAGAAAAGGAGATGCGGAGGTGAGGATGGCGGAGGATATTGTCACTGAGCACTGCTGCTTAGATACACGCATCATTGGATGATTGACAGACTGAATGAATCATTTTGTATTGGAGGGCTCCTGATAAAGATGTTGCATCATATTAATCTGTTTAAACCTGGAGTAAGTTACTGATCAAGATGCAAAGCGGAGCACAGTTTGAGACATTGTTGAGATCACGTCTGAAGCTCTTAAGGAGACACCTGTGAGATTAACCAGGCCTTTTCTCAGGAAAAAACTATTCTGAGGTTTTGTGATTTTTCTCTCTTATGAGTAATGATAGTTGTGGTATAGCTAGAGTAATTAATGAATAGTGTTTGTCAAACAATCTTGATTCAGAGATGTTAGCATTGAGTAGTTTTGGTTTGATTTCTAATGTTTTAACATCAGCGATGAGGGTGTAGAGCAGTGAGAACACACTTGTATTAATGGGATGCCGATGAACTTTTAATGACAGCAGGACTCATAAATCAGTTGTCTGTATCGACCACTGTCTCTTGTTTGTTTCTGTGTTCAGCAATTAATGGAGTTCTCGTAAAACAACATCAAACAGCAGAAGACTTTTGTTTTTCTGTCTTCCGCCACAGTGGCTCTACTGTGATCTTGTGTTTTCTGCATTCTGGTTGGGTGTCTGATCGATCAGAAGGATGTCTTTGTGTTTCGTTCTCTCGTGGATTTTATTTGGAGCTGTATCATCTGTCAGAGCCCTTTGAGCTACTCTGTCTGGCTGATCTCTCATTTTCTTGAATATGCTATTCAATTGGATCAATTCGTTACTAAAGGGATACTCCACCCAAAAATGAATATTCTCTCCTCATTTACTCACCTTCATGCCGTCCCAGATGTATATGACTTTCTCTCTTCAGATAAGACTTCATTTCACTTAATTTGAGAGAAGGATCTCAAGTGGGTCACATCATCTACCAACCCTGGCTAATTGTAAAAATGCGCCTCTACCTGCATTTTTGCAAACTCTAAGTATATACCTATAAAATTCACTGCTGTTTCCAGCTGAAATGAACACTAGTGGAAGTAAAACAACCACAATTTGTATACTTTTAATTATGATTCGAGGGGAAATAGTTTTGATCATATTTGATGCTTGTTGCATACATACCGCTCCATATGTGGGCTTTTCTGGCACGTATACTTGCTCATTAGCTCACCTGGTACAGCATTGCACTTGCAATGTGGAGCATTTGGGTACAAGTCCAGTGAAACAGGAGTCATTAAAGAGCTCAAATACTTGTAGAAGCCAGCTAAAATTATATGGCTGCTTCAGCAAATTTGTTTTCATCTCATGCTTGCTTTTGCTAACGCTGTCAGTTAGGTGTAGGGTAGGGTTTATGATACGAGGTATGTTTTTAGCTTTTTTTCAAATGCAACAGACATCAAAATTTTAGCACCATTAACCAGACATTTTATTTCCAAACTGCCATGATATGTATGACAGCCAGTGTAACGTTTTTTATCCCCCCCTCCCCGCTCCCCATTGAGCCTAGGTTAGGATCTACAGTTCCAACGTCACTGTGAAGTTCTGTGAAGTAATGTTCTGTGATGCATGTTCTCTTAAAATATAAAAGTCAGAGTTTTAATTGACAGGTGAGTAGGTGGCACTGTGGTCCAGAGTGCATCAGTACAGATGAGCGTTTACCTGCCTGTCTACAGCAGAACTCTCTACTAATTATGGCATCCAAGGGTGACAAGTAGTTACTTTATCTACATGTAGTACTTCTAAAACAGGAAGAACAGTACACATCCTACACCTAAAAAAGAAGAATGCACATTTCAATATGGAAGCAAATATACATTTGTAGGCCTTATAATTACTTTAAGATGAGGTGCGTTTGGGCTGCAATGGATATTTCTTGTCACGAAAGAATCAGAAGCCGCCTCTGAATCTGATATTTTAAGGACATTTTTCACACTCTGTGACATATCTGCATATTTCATGGCAGTGATTATATGGTTGGGCAGCTGTGGCATTTATGCGTCTGGCCATGTACGAACTGGATGAGAGTTCAGCCGCATTCTCCGCAATAGACTGTCCAAACAGAGGCTACACTCACACAGCAAGAGAAAACGCTTGTCAGACTTGTTATAGAGTGCAAAATTCGGTTACATTCTCACACGCCACTTGATGCTAATGTGGTTTTTTTAATTATTTTTTTATGGGGTTTCGGTAACCCTAAGATATGGGGATATGGGTCATCTTAAGGTTTCAGATCCAGACGCTGTCATCTACCCGAACTGCTCCCATCATTTTTGTTTCCTGGCTATGACACAAATGCTACACTCTACACTCATTTTTAAAAGCATCTAGTAATTAAGATTTGACAAATAAACCTGTGCCCAGTAAGAGACAAACTGGTTAGAGATTCTCTCACTAGCGGGTTTTATCGAGACACTAGTATTATACCTCTAATAACTGTAATTACACCACATGTCATATCAGTGAGCATTCTCATATATAATACTGTGTTAGCATGACGCATAATTCCAGTCTGAGGACATAGCAGTATGCTGGACACATCATGTGATTAATTACAGCTAAAGATGTGAATTCAGCCATCTATTTAATTATTCATGTCTTCTATCTGTTTCTGTACTATTCAGAGTGATTCACTTATGAATGAACCTAACAAGGTTGTGAATGTGCATTGAGGGAATGGTAGGAGAATTCTTATTTTGCATGTACAATACTGCTCTGAAGGTTGGAAATATGTACAGTATTTGATAGAAGTCTCTTATGCTCCCCAAAGATGCATTTATTTGCATTTAAAAAAATCTGCCAAAATTTAAACCTTTTAAAAATATATTTTAAAATGTAAGTGTGATCCTTTTGCTTCATTTTTCCCGTCCACCCCCCCCCAGTGTCACATGATCCTTCATAAATCATTATAATATGCTGATTTTCTGCTCATTTTTTATTGTTGTTTAATTATTAATAATGGTTCTTAGTATTATCAATATTAAAAACCGTGCTACATTTTTTTTCAGAATTCTATGATTAATAGAAAGTTAATTTATCTGAAAATGAACTGTTTTTCTAATGTGACTCTGAAGAATGGAGCATAGCTGGCTAACACACACACTCTCTCACACCCACACACACACCACACACACACACGCGACAACACACAAGCAGAACAGACACACAGAGCAACACTCTCACAAACCACAGACCCACAACTCACACTCTCACTCTCAACACGCACACTCACAGCACACACACCCCACACACACACACACACACCACAAAACACACACACACACACACACAACACACTCTTCTAATCCTTCAACGTTGAGTGAACCCCCTCATATCAGGTGCTTCTGCTCACTATTTCTAGACTGAGTTGTTCACAAGGCTTCATGACGGTTTTCCAGCAGAGATGGTCTGACCTGCCTCTATGGTCCGTATGTGGGTGTGTGTGTGTGGTTGTCCTGAATGCTGTGTGTCTTGTGTGTGTGTGGTGTGTGTGGTTATGGCACTTCATGTGTGTTTGTGTGTAGGTGTGGACATTTATCTGATTGTGTTCTAACTATGAAAGTAAAATACTTCCCCTCAAATTCTGCCCCCAAAGCAGAATTGTAGTTTGCCACATTGGTAATACCAAAGGATTTTAATATGTAAAATTGTTTTGAATGATTACCAAAACTATGAATCATTGTATGTGCATGGTACTCTTCAAAAGAATGCCAAACGTTAAATGTAATATCAAATAATACAGTACATTTAATGTTATAATAAAGTACATTACATGTGCTTTAGTAAGTTACAGTTTTTTTCAAATGCTAACAAGCATTGTTCAATACTGAAGCCACATTTTCAAAACGACAAAACTGTTCACACGTTCAGTGAAACAGAAGTCTACGCTAAACAAACTGTGAATCATTTTGCATTGCTTTCAGACCAAATGCATTCAATGACCACATTTCTCAAAATCCATGAACACTTTTGTCATTCGTACTCTTGCAAAACACTATGTTTTCAGCACATTTTTCAAATGCTAACACACTGCTTTCAAAACTGATAAAAGCACATTCAAATCAGAACAATGGTAAAAACGGTCCATTTCTGCAGGAATTATATTGAAATACAAAATCTTAGCAGAATATTTACTATTAAATTGAATAATAATTATTCCAAGCACAACTAACTGCAATTTCAGCTGAAAGCCAAGCCAGATGTTCTTTGTGCTGTATTACAGTAAGTACAATATGTTATTCTTATCCTATAATGAAATATTGGCCTATTTGACAAATTGAATTGTCTATTTGTTAGTATGTTTTTTTTTTTTTTTTTAGATCAGTGTGTTATGAACAGAATGTATGTTTTGTTCCCAGTGTTATGATGAAACAAGCTTATTGTGAGACATGTATGAAGTGTTTTGTTGGTCTGAGTGAGTTTTGGAGGTGAGATCAACTCTTTGGCCAAGATTCATATTGGTAATGCAGCATTGAAAATGTGGCTTAAGTATTGAACAATGCTTGTTAGCAATAAAATGAATAAAAATAAATAAATAAAATTCTTTAAAAGCGTGACAAAAAGTATTGGAAATATACTTTAAGTGGAACTTAATATAACAGAGAGAATTTGAAGTTCAAGGATTTTTAACTGCTTACACACTATCTTTATTGTCAACAGTTCTGAAAGCTCAAACACTAGAACGCACCCCAATCTGCAAACCCATAGGATGATATCCCGCTCTGTTTCAGTTCAAAAATACTGTTTGCAAAACACAACACACCACGTTCTAGTATGTAACACAAAAAATCTAACAGGAATTGATATTGTCACGAATCGGTCCATGAACTTCAATTTCATGACTCTACGAATACACATGTTGACATCCACGGAATACAATTGCCCATATGACTGCACTGATTGCAATGAGCACGAATGGCGACACACCTGTTTACATGATGCCCAGTGTTTCAGTAATCAACTCCCTCACTATTAACACTCACTTGATCCTTCCCCTGCCGAGTATTGTTGCAAGCATTATCACTCCCCTAGGGCAAGGATAGCGACATACGGAAGACCCTTGTCATTAGAGTAGCATTCGCCGGGATTAGCCCTAGCCTAGCTTAGCCTCAGCCTGAGTTAGCCTGAGCCTAGCCACTTTTGGAGTTTTTTTAACTAGACTGAGCTTAGCCTAGCCTTAGCCTTAGCCCTAGAGTCATTAGCCTAGCACTTAGCTTCCGGTTTCTGATTTCGCCGGTTCTGGATTCACCCCTGTGTCTTGCCCCTTTGATTCTGTTTACGATCGGCGACCTGCGTTAGCCCTAGACTATCTTGATGTTTGCCCATAACATATACCTGTTTGCCTAATCTGACCCCTGCCTGCCTGTATGACCACGTCTCTGCTTCTCCAATAAAAAGCTCTGCGATGGATCAGCAAAGTCTCACGTATCGTCAGCCCGTAACAGAACTACTCGGACCACAAGGATCCGCGGCTTGTCGAGGAGCATTGGCCAAGTATAGACCCCGTCACCCGGCTGTTTGATTGGACAGGGGAGTCCACATATTGAGGAATACGCGCTCAGTTCGTGAGTTATCTTTAGGAGTACCTTTGAGGAGGTCACGAAGGATTATATTACGTTTATGGACCGTAAATGATCATAAATCCTGGATGCCGAAGGTACATTAAATTTAGTCTAAAGGATTTATAGACTGCTTGCTGAATGCTGGTACAGTGTTCACTGTGGGTATCGCGGCGGAACGCGACCCCGCACTCGTGCAATGGTCCCCGCACTAGATCACACTCCAAAAATGGCAGCGACAGAAGAGCTTGATCGCAAAATGGCGGATACAACAGATCTTCCTGAGGCAAGTCAAGCCACAGTTGATCATCATGAGAGAAAGCAAGTCACAGTTTATGATCATGAGTCTAGTCCAGTCACAGTTGATAGTTATGAGTCTAGTCAAGTCACAGTGATAATCATGGGCAAATCAGTCACAGTTTCTGATCATGAGTCTAGTCAAGTCACAGTTGATTGTCATGAGTCAGGTCAGGTTGCAATTCATTATCACGAGTCTAGTCAAGTCACAGCTGATCTTCATGAGGCAAGTCAAGTCACAGTTTATGATCATGAGGCTAGTCAA
>JADLZN010003273.1:53949-233032 GCA_018155175.1 Sinocyclocheilus anophthalmus | reverse complement strand
TCAAGTCCCAGCTGATAGTTATGAGTCTAGTCAAGTCACATTTGATTGTCATGAGTCAAGTCAAGTTAAAGTTCATTATCATGAGTCAAGTCTAGTCACCACTGATCTTCCTGAGTTGAATTTAGTCACAGTTGTTCATAATGAGTCAAGTCAGGTCACTGCTAATCTTCAGGAATCAAGTCAAGTCGCAGCTGATATTCATGAATCTAGTCAGGTCACAACTGATCTTCAAGAGTCAAGTCAAGTTGCAGTTAATCGTCATGAGTCAAGTCAAGTCACACTTGTTCTTCATGAGTCAAGTCAAGTCTCAGCTATCTCATCCAGATCCGCCCTTCTCAGCTGATTGTCCAGAGTCTAGTCACGTCTCAGCTATTCATACAGATTCAGGTCGCATCACAGCTGATCATCCAGAGTCAGGTCACATCCTGTCTGTTGCACCCAGAGTGTCGGGGTCGGTCCGTTGGTATTCCAGTCTGGTGTCCAGTGTGAGGGATGCACCGCTGGTGTCTGCACGCGCAGCTGTTATCCCCAAACCCACCTCACTTTCGCCCTCCTGTTCCTGAACTCATTCCCCTGTCTGCAGCACTTCCCATTTGGGGGGTTGCTTTATGGTGTGTCTGGGCCGTGTACTCCACTGCCGATTTGCTAGAGGTAGCGGCACCGGCTACAACATCTCCAGGGGTGGCGGCGCAGGCTGCAGAACCTCCTGATATGGCGACACTTGTCTCAGTTCCTTGCGTGGTGGGGGCGCCCAGCAACAAACTTCCTGCCTGTCCCGTTCCGGCCCAGGAGGCCGTCTTGAACTTCCTGCCTGTCCTGTTCCAGCCAAGGAGGCTGTCTGTGAACTTTCTGCCTGTCCTGTTCCGGCCAAGGAGGCCGTCTATGAACTTCCTGCCTGTCCTGTTCCGGCCAAGGAGGCCGTCTATGAACTTCCTGCCTGTCCTGTTCCGGCCAAGGAGGCCGTCTATGAACTCTTTGTCTGTCCTGTCACGGCCAAGGAGGCTGTCTCTGAACTTCCTGCCTGTCCTGTTTCCGGCCAAGGAGGCCGTCTCTGAACTCCCTGCCTGTCCCGTTCCCGGCCAAGGAGGCTGTCTATGAACTCTCTGCTTGTCCTGTTACGGCCAAGGAGGCCGCCTATGAACTCACTGCTTGTCCATAGTTTCCGGCCAGTATGTGGCCGCCTAGGATCTTCTGCTTGTCCTGTTCCGGCTAAGGAGGCCGTCTATGAACTCTCTGTTTGTCCTGTTCCGGCCAAGGAGGCCGCCTATGAACTCCCTGTTCGTCCTGTCACAGCTATGGAGACCGTTTGCGAGCTCCCTGCTCATCCGGTCACAGCTATAGAGGCCTATTGCGAGCTCCCTGCTCGTCCTGTCACGCTATAAAGGCCGTTTGCGAACTCCCTGCTCATCCAGTCACAGCTATAGAGGCCGTTTGCGAACTCCCTTCTCGTCCTGTCACGGCTATGGAGGCCGTTTGCGAGCTCCCTGCTCGTCCTGTCACATCTATAGAGGCCGTTTGCGAGCTCCCTTCTCGTCCTGTCACAGCTATATATGCCGTTTGCGAGCTCCCTGCTCGTACTGTCACAGCTATAGAGGCCGTTTGCGAGCGCTCCCTGCTCGTTCTGTCACAGCTATAAAGGCCGTTTGCGAGCTCCCTGCTCGTCCTCTCCTGGCTATGGAGGCCGTTTGTGAAATATTTGTGTGCTTTGTGTCTGCCAGGGAGCTTGCCCCTGAATGCTCAGTCTTGTCTATCATCCCCAATGTTCTGTCTGTGTTGTCTGTCTCTGTTCTCTCGTTGTTACAGTCTCCGCCATGGTTTCCTGATCGTTGTGTGGTTCACCAAGAGGGTTTCCTGTTCCTTCTGCTCCGCCGTGGTGGTTCTCTTCTCCGCCGTGGTGGTCTATTGTCTGGATTTGGTGGTCCTCTGCTCCGCCGTGGAGGTCTACTGTCTGGTTCTGGTGGTCCTCTGCTCCGCTGTGGTGGTCTACTGTCTGGCTCTGTTGGTCTTCTGCTCTGCCGTGGTGGTCCTCTGCTCCACTGTGGTGGTCTTCTGCCCGGCCGTGGTTGTCTGCTGTCTGGCTCTGGTGGTCTTCTGCTCTGCCTGCTCCGTCGTGGTGGTCTACTGTCTGGTTCTGGTGGGCCTCTGCCCCCGCCATGGTGGTCTACTGTCTGGTTCTGGTGGTCCTCTGCTACGCCGTGGTGGTCCTCCGCTCCGCCGCGGGGGTCTACTGTCTGGCTCCGTGGTCGTTCTGCTCCACCGGGTGAGCTCTGCGTCCCCGTCTGCTCTGCTGTGGTGGTCCTCAGCTCCACCGGCTCTGCCTCAGTTCCTGGTCTTTCCTATCCTTGGACCTGGCCCTCCGTTCCTCCCCCTGTTCCGCCTCCACTCCACCGCCCTCCGGAATCGTAAAGGGTTTTGAGCGTCTGGAAGCCGCTCCTTGGGGGGGGGCTCTGTCACGAATCCGGTCCATGAACTTTCCATTTCATTGACTCTCGCACTACACAAACTGTTGCACATCACCCCGGACTACATTTCCCATCATGCATTACTGATTGCACTCAGCACTAATTGCACACACCTGTTTACACTGATTGCACCCAGCTGTTTCATATCACTCCCTCACTATATAACACTCACTCTTATCCCTTCCCTCTGCCGAGTATTTTCCGCATTATCACTCCCCTAGCGAGAGCGACGCTCAGACCCTCGTTTTTGCATTAGCCCTAGTCATTAGCCTTAGCCTTAGCCTTAGCCTTAGTCATTTGCCTTAGCCATTAGCCTTAGCCTTAGCCCTAGTCGTTTTCCTTAGCCTTAGCCTTAGCCCTAGTCATTTGCCTTAGCCTTAGCCTTAGCCTTCCCGGTTTCTGATCTTCGCCTGGTTCCCTGGATTCTCCCCTTTCGTCTTGCCCCTTTTGACTCAGTCTGCCGATCGTCGACCTGCGCTAGCCCTAGGACTATTCTTGTGTTTTGCCCAACATATACCTGTTTGCCCTCATCTGGCCCATGCCTGTTTCATGACCACGTCTCTGTCTTCTCCACAAATAAAGCTTGCACATGGATCCGCAAGTCTCACGTCTCGTCAGCCCCGTAACAATATCAACATAATCCATTACCAGATGCTTAAATGGTCCTTCTGGTACTGGTATATGGCCTATTGGTGTTGCTATTCCTTTTCTCACATTGTTTTTGGCACAAACTTCACATGTGGACAAAAATTAATTTACCATTGCATGTAAATAAGGAGACCAATATCCTTGCTGTTTAATTTTCCTTATCACTTCCCCCCTTGCTCAATGGTCAAAACCATGCGCATCTGAAATTAGAATATTCAAAAGTGAAGTTGGTGCAACAATTTATCCTTCATGTGTACGCCAGATGTATTGTGTGTCTTTTTTGGCTCCTCTTTGGTGCCACATAGAATGTTCATTAGGGCCTGCTTTCTGTTGAATTCGAATAATATCGTCCAATTGAGGTTGAGGTTCTATAAGTACTACAGGTGTTAGTACTGCTACCTGACACCCTGAGGCTTTTTTAGCTTCCAAATCTGCTGCATTATTTCCTTTAATGATGTAATAATTTCCTTTTTTATGGGCCTGACACTTGATTATTGCTAGTCGTTTTGGCATCATCATAGCAGAAATTAATTGACCTGTTTGTTCAGCATGTTGTATGGGAGTCCCGTCACTCTTTTTAAAACCTCTTTGTTTCCATACTGCTCCAAACAAGTGACATACACCATGTGCATATGCTGAATCAGTGAAAATATTTGCTCTTTGTCCTTTTGCTAATTGACATGCAGCTGTGAGAGCTTTTAATTCTGCTAATTGAGCAGAGCAAGGTTGTACACAATGTTGTGATATCACAGGTACAAATTCTTCCTTGTCTTTCTTTACTACTGAATATCCTGTATGATTTCCTACATGATCTCTAAAGCTGTTCTTACATCAACGAAGTAAGTGACTTCTGCTTCAGGGATTGGTGTAGACTCAAGATCTGGCCGTAATCTGGTAAATGCCAATGAATCAGTCACACAATCATGGGGCTTTCCTTCAAAAGCCAAATGAATTAATTCAGCTGGATTAACTGTATTGCATCGCTTAATTGTAACATCTGGATACGTGAGTAGCGACGAATAGGCTAGAATTCGGGCTTGAGTCAGAACAAATTTTCCTTGTTCTATTAACTCCACAATTTTGTGATGAGTATAAATAGTTACTGGGTACCCCATGGTTATTGTAGATGCTTTCTCATATGCATAGTATACTGCTGCAAGGCCTTGTTGGTAACATGGTGGGTAACCTTGTGCTACTGTCCTTCCCTCTTCCTCGACTTGAGGACTGTGTTGACTGGGTGGGATCGGCTAGGTTTGTTACTAAGCTAGATTTATTAAAAGGATACTGGCAAGTTCCTTTGACACCCCGTGCCTCGGAAATCTCCGCATTTGTGACCCCCGACTGTTTCCTACAGTAAACTTTGAAGAAGAGTTTAATTAATCAAAATATAAATGATTCAAGTATAATCGATGTGAATATAGCCATTTATGTATGAAGTTATTCCACTATTATAATCATGTGTATTTGCCTGCATGTATAGAAATCTGTATGAGAATGGAATGTGCAGACATATGGAGAAGTACATGATAAGCACATGATGGCACATAATGGGGCCCTTATTTTCACAGAACATAAAATTAAGGTCTCATGACTGCATCGTGATCCCATATGAATGAAATGTATTGAACATGCCCAGAGAAAAAACTGTATATAAGAGGGTACAGAAAAAGATTTGAGAGATTGCTCTGCAGAGTTCTCTCAGGTTTTATTGTCTCTAAAAATAAAATCTCTTCTGGCATCAAAACTCCAAGACTCTGAGAAAGATTCTTCACAGCAACGGCAGAAGCCACCACATATTGGAGCCCAACGTGGGGCTGGAAAGGAGCAGGGGTGAAGACCACTTTGGGCTGGCTTGACGAACAACACAGTGGCCACTAAAATAAGGTAAGCAGATTTTGCTTATATACTTAGTCTTGTTTGCCCGGTATGCCCTTTGTGGTAAGAGCACTCGAAATTTGCTCCTCCAAATTTAAAGAACAAAAAGAAAAAAAGGGGTTTTGATTCCAGAATAACTAACTGAATGCAAAGGCCTGTGTTTATTGTTAAGTGGGCCTTTGAAGGATAGCAATAAACATTAAGCAGATAAATTATAAGGAAGCGCACAAAGTACTATGATAGGCAAAAATTCCTGCAGGGTACTGCTTTTTTACTGTGTTGAGGAAGTGTATCAGTGGAAGAGCGAGTAAAACTGACAGGTCACTGAGGACGAGTGTAGAGCAGTCTGTTTTAATGTATGTTTTAATGTATGTGTCTGTGTCTGTGTGAATGACTATGGTTGTATGAGAACAATAAATTCCGTATCGGGTGGGTAAAAGCTGCGCACCACTCCTGGACCGTCCCTTAAGTGGGGCCTGGCAGAGTTGGACGCAGTTAGTGCCGCACCTGAGAGGGATGAATGAATGATATAAGTCCTATAATAAAGGGACAAAGACTGAATGAATGAGCCCTGTGAATAAAGAGACTAGAAGGGGTGAATGTGTTTAGAAAAATTGTTTCAATAAAGACTGGGTCAAGATTTTGGCATTGTAGATTTTTCGTACATACAGTATTTGAATGCATATATTGTGTGACGTAAATAGGGAGAATATTTAGGAGACAAATGCAGTTTAGAAAGTGGAATATAATAGAGGTATATGCCCTATTTTAAATAATTAAATTGCTGATAAAATAATTTTTATAACAGGAAACAATGAATATATACATAAAGGTCTTAGTTATTGGTTGGCACGTTTGGATGCTATGTTTTAAAAAATATAAAAAAAAAAGGATTTAGATAATAAATTCACTTTATAATATATTGAAAATGTGCACACGCATGTGATCTATAAATACTAGGCTTAAAAGTGCATGGTACAGAAGAAAATAGAAGAAAGTGGTTAAAACAAGTAAAATTAAGTTGAGGAGAAAATATACTGTTAAATCATTGTATAAAAGTATATACTGAGCTTTAAATATAGAATTGTCATATTACTGGAAAAATTATGGCAGCCACTTCGGTGGAAAAATTAGAAGTAAAATATCCATTGTGTAAAGAACTGATAGACAAGCTCTCAAACAAATGGCAACAGAGAACTAAAAAAATGATGACAAAATGGCCAAAGGAAGGGACATTTGATGTAGCATTGTGCGAGGAAATGGAAACTTTGATAAAAAATCATAAAACTAAAGGCAATAGTAAAAAGAGAGAAAAGAGAGAAGCAAAAAGTGAAAAAGAGAAAGAAGTGTTATCTTTGTTCAAAAAGGAAGAAGACTCACAAAGAAACAAAGAAAAAAGAAGAGTTGTTTTTTTAAACCACCCCCATATCTACCCCCAGAGGGACAGTTCCCAACACTTAAGGGTACTGTAGAAGTGTCTGGAGAAATGCAAATGGAAGGACAAGTAGAATTGGAAGAAACACAAAAAGAACCAGATGTAAGACCAAAGAGGCGACAGAATAAAAAGAGTGAGGGATATTTACCTTTAGATTGTTATAAACAGGCACGCATAGCATTAGAAATGATGAAAGCAAACTATGAAGGAAAAACAGGAAATGAGGAAATGTTAGAGCAGATTAGGAGAGAAGATAAGGAGATTGAAACACAGGCAGAGGCTATGGAAGCAGAAATAGGAAGGAAAATTAAAGAAACAGAAAAATTAATACAAGATGCAGATAAACTGGTGAGAGATAGAAGTAAACTATTAGAAAGCAAAGAGGAAGTGAGTGAAGGGGAGGAGTCATCATTTGATAAAGCAACATGGGACAAGGAAGAGAAAAATGAAGACTTAGACCACTGGCTGCACAACTCCCGATTTTAATTAAGGGTAAACAGGGACAATAGGTCCCCTGGGCCTCACAGGATCTTGAGGGGCTGGTCACTCGCCTCCCAGACATCCATGAGGGGGCTGGGAAGTCCGTCCAGCAGTGTGGCAGGGACTGCGTGCGGAGTACCCGATCAGACTGGACCCTAAATCATTAAAGGGAGAACAGCTGGGGGAAACAGAAAATCCAACCACATATGTCCAGAGACAGCTGAAAAGATGGAAGCAAGAAACTGAAGGGAATCCAGGAGACCCATTAATGGCAACATTGTTTAGAAATGCTGTGATAGATGCCATGCCACAAGCTGTAAAGAGCAGGCTGGAGGACGTAGTCGGCTTAAACTCTAAAACACACAAAGAGTTATGTGACCATGTGTCTCATGCAGTGGAGCAATACAGAAAAAATTAACAGAAGCTCAAAAACCAAGAGAAAGAGCTACAGAGAAAATTAACTCAGTTACAACTTGAAGAACTAACAAAAAAGAATAAGAAAAAGCTTCAAGCTTCAGTAAAGAAAGCAGAATCAGAACAAATGACAGTGATGTCTCCAGTAAATGCTCCTCCACCACCTATTCAGCCAAGCCCCCCCTGCAGCAGCCCATCCAAATGCACACCAGATCCCTGTACCCATCATTAATGTATATACTCAACAACCAGGGCCAATGGGATGGAAAAGAAAACCAGTACAGAAAGGACAGAGAGGAAGAGGCAAGCCTTATACTGGTCCTCCAGGAGTGTGCTGGGGATGTGGACAACCTAGACCTAATAAGAATGACTGTCCCACCAATCCATGGCAACAGCCACCTCGTGGTGGAAGGGGGGAGAGTTGGCAGCAGCCCACCCGGGGTCCATTACAGGGCCCAGTAAACCCTTGGGGAGGTCCAAATCAAGGATATTAGGGGTGCCCAGAGAATCTTACAGCGGAGAGTCAGCTTTCAATTTTAACAACTAAAGCTGATCAAGAACCTATTATGCAAATTGAAATAAAGGGAAAGACAACACCAATGATGGTAGACAAAGGAGCTGTTTATACTTGTGTGAATTCAAATTATGCCTCACACCTCCCCTTGTCTGGAAAATTTGCGAAGACAATAGGATTCTCGGGACAAATGCAGCTAATTCCAATGACAGCTCCAGTGTGTCTACAAACCAAAAATAAAAGTATAACAATGCCAATTCTGGTATCAAATCAGACTCCTATCAATGTGTTAGGGAGAGATGAAATATGTAAATTAGGGCTACAAATTTGGTGTTCTCCTGAAGGAGTATATATAGACACAATAGGAATAGAAACACAAATGGTGGTTGTAGAGCCAAAAGCAAATGTCTATTGGATAGGACAGATAGAACAAGATGTGAGACAGACAATTAATAAATGGGGAAAGTTTATTGAGGCACAGATTCCAGAAGCACAGATACCAAAATCAGAATTTCATTGCACAATGATATATGATCCCGAAAGATATTAAAAATAGAAAAGAAATGGCAGGAAGGAACTGAAGGACAAAGCACATTATAATAGGTAAACAGGGAGCAGCTCTGAGTATACCTGAATGTGAATTTGTGACAAAATGGTTAAATGTAACAGATTCTGTGCCACATGTGTCTTTATATGTAGGAAAAAATTGGGAAGCAAAAGATTTAGGACCAATGATGAAAAAAGCAAAACAAAGCAAATGGGAACCAACAGAATATCTGTTTATTTTTTTATTCAGCTGACAAAAATTACATAAAAATTTTGTGTGCAACCAATTTGATGAGAATTCCTCAGGAAGTTGTTATCAGTCAAAAGAAACTGACACAGATGACTACAACATCCGAATTGATAAACAATACTGAGACTGAACTATTTAAGGAAGTAGAGCGTCAGGTACCAACTGAACTATGGTCTCAATATGACTCAGATGTAGGATTGATAAAATCAGCAAACCCAGTGAGAGTACAACTTAAGCCAGATGCACGTCTGCCCAGAAAGTCACAATACCCTTTGCGTCCTGATGCTGAAACGGGTATAAAAAACACTTTTGAAGGTTTAGTGAAGGCAGGAGTATTAATAGAAACATCTAGTTATTGTAACACTCCAATTATGCCTGTAATCAAAGCAGACAAAAACAGATGGTGTCTTGTTCATGACCTACGAGCAATCAATGATATAGTAGAGGATTTGCCAGCTGAGGTACCAAACCCGCACACGTTACTGACGAATGTCCCTCCTGATGCTAAATACTTTACAGTAATTGATCTCTGTTCGGCCTACTTCAGTGTTCCATTAGCAGAGGAAAGTAGATATTTATTTGCATTTACATATGCACGTAAACAGTATACATACACCAGAATGCCTCAAGGGTTTAAACGTTTGCCACATTTATTTAATCAAAACCTTAAAGCTGATTTAGAGGATCTTATGACAGACAGTACTCTTTTACAGTATGTAGATGATTTGATTATTTGTTCTACATCACTAGAACAATGCCACAGAGATTCTATTAAGGTCCTAACGAAATTAGCACAAGGTATCCAAGACCAAAATACAATATTGCCAGCCTCAAGTTGAATACTTAGGATGATTGATTGCATTTGGCACACGAGCTATAGCTCCAGCTCAATTGGAAGGCATAAGTAAAACACCACTGCCTCAAACAGTAGGACAGATTATGACTTTCCTAGGGATGACCGGCTTTAGTGCTGATTGGATAGAAGATTATGCAGCAAAAACAGCTCCATTAAGAGAATTCATGAAACATGCAGGACTGCAACATTTAGGTAATCCATTAAAATGGAACACAGATGCATTACTAGTATTTGAGACAATAAAAAAAGAACTACAAAAGGCCCCTTCCCTCGGAAATCCTGAATACAATAAACAATTTCATCTGTATGTCGCAAATAGAGTTGATGGTTATGCATCAGCTGTATTGTTGCAAGAGACTTGTAGTGGAAGGCCTATAGCTTACAACAGTACAAAGTTGGACAATGTAGCACAAGGTTACCCACCATGTTACCAACAAGGCCTTGCAGCAGTATACTATGCATATGAGAAAGCATCTACAATAACCATGGGGTACCCAGTAACTATTTATACTCATCACAAAATTGTGGAGCTAATAGAACAAGAAAAATTTGTTCTGACTCAAGCCCGAATTCTAGCCTATTCGTCACTACTCACGTATCCAGATGTTACAATTAAGCGATGCCATACAGTTAATCCAGCTGAATTAATTACTTTGGCTTTTGAAGGAAAGCCTTATGATTGTGTGACTGATTCATCGGCATTTACCAGATTACGGCCAGACCTTGAGTCTACACCAATCCCTGAAGCAGAAGTCACTTACTTCGTAGATGGTTCTAGCTTTAGAGATCATGTAGGAAATCATACAGGATATTCAGTAGTAAAGAAGGACAAGGAAGAATTTGTGCCTGTGATATCACAACATTGTGTACAGCCTTGCTCTGCTCAATTAGCAGAATTAAAAGCTCTCACAGCTGCATGTCAATTAGCAAAAGGACAAACAGCCAATATTTTCACTGATTCAGCATGGTGTATGTCACTTGTTTGGAGCAGTATGGAAACAAAGAGGTTTTAAAAAGAGTGACGGGACTCCCATACAACATGCTGAACAAATAGGTCAATTAATTTCTGCTATGATGATACCAAAATGACTAGCGATAATCAAGTGTCAGGCTCATAATGATTACTTCATTAAAGGAAATAATGCAGCAGATTTGGAAGCTAAAAAAGCCTCAGGGTGTCAGGTAGCAGTACTAACACCTGTAGTACTTATAGAACCTCAACCTCAATTGGACGATATTATTCGAATTCAACAGCAAGCAGGCTCTTATGAACATTCTATGTGGCACCAAAGAGGAGCCAAAAAAGACACACAATACATCTGGCGTACACGTGAAGGACAGATTGTTGCACAAACTTCACTTTTGAATATTCTCATTTCAGATGTGCATGGTTTTAATACAAGTGATAAGGAAAATTAAACAGCAAGGATATTGGTCTCCTTATTTACATGCAATGTTAGATTAATTTTTGTCCACATGTGAAGTTTGTGCCAAAAACGTGAGAAAAGGAATAACAACACCAATAGGCCATATACCAGTACCAGAAGGACCATTTAAGCATCTGGTAATGGATTATGTGGATATGATAAAGTGAGTACAAGGCAAAAGGTACATGCTGGTGATCATAGACAGATTTAGCAGATGGGTGGAGGCAGTACCATCAGCAGATGAGGGAGCAGGAACAGTAATTAAATTTCTAACAAGAGAAGTAATTCCTAGATTTGGAATACCATCAGAAATAAGCTCAGATAATGGATCAGCATGCATACAAAAAACAGTAAAACAATTACTGCAACAATTGAGAATAAAGCAGAGACTAGGGTGTGTCTACCATCCACAATCACAAGGGATGGTAGAGAAATTAAATGGAACCCTCATGGCCAAACTTAACAAAATATGTGAAAGTACTAAGCTTAACTGGATTGATGCTTTACCTCTTGCAATAATGAGCTATCGCATGCAAACTAACAGGAACACTCACTTAACACCGCATGAAATGCTAACGGGTCGACCCATGCCTGTGCTATATTGTAGAGGTCCCTACAAAGGACCTCCTCTAGAGCAATTGCAAATGAAACTTCGATCTTATATGAAGAACTTAACTGCCATACATAAAGCTATCTATTTACAGGAAACAAGAAAATAGCCCTGTGAGGAAACAGAGACAGAATGTTCAATTGTTCCAGGTGACCAAGTATATCTGAGGGTATTCCGGAGAAAGTGGAATGAGCCCAGGAGACAGGGACCCTACAAAGTCGTGAGAGCTACTCCAACAGCAGTCCAAGTGGAGGGAAGTACAACCTGGTATCATCTAAACTACTGTACGAGAGTTCCCAAAATAAGGACAGAAAGAGAAAGAAACAGACAAGCAGATAACTCAGGAGAAAGTGACGAGGAAAGACCAGTGACACAAGATGAAGTGCAAACTGATGAGAGCTCAAAAAAATCCACAAGGAGCTCACATTCTCCTGTCAGACAAACATGAGAGGAGAAAGAATGAGTCTGACAACATATCTGATGATTATCACATGCCTAATGCAGATAATTCTACAAGCTCATGCTGTAGCCAAAAGCACCCAGACTTCCCTAGAATCTACTTTCGCCCCCTCAGTTGAATCTAGCATTGGCTTTGACTTAATCCAAACAAAACAAGAACTAGATAAGGAGGAAAAAGTATCTAGACAAAATAGACACATTGTAAATGACAACCATAATATTACTTATAAGAGAACGGGCAATTCGGATATATTATGGGAAAAGGCAGAAGACAATAATTGGTATCAATGGGTAAATTACACAGCAGAAAAAGAGAAATTGGAAAACTTCATAGTTTGCTTTGAAGCAAGACCAATTTTATATATTGTACCAATACCTACTGTATACACAGTTCTAGTTGTAGAATATTTCATGATGAATGGTTTGAGAAATGTCCAGGACTGTCTAATGCAATGGGGTTAGGTGTAGTGAGATTGGGAGGTAAATGCTTTATAGAAAGAGGCAGAGAGATAAATGTCTTTAGAAACTGTACCCAAAAAATGGCATATTGCCCATATTGGTGCCAGTTTCTCCAATCTACAACAAACTACAGAGAAGCAACTGAATTACAGTGCATACGAACCCGTAAATGGCCAATAGTACGGAAAGAAAAAAGAAAAAAGCCACAAGGGAAAATACAATTAATGGCAGATCAGGAATTTGAATGTTATGAGAAGAAGGGAAATATTGACGTATGAAGATTTGAAGGAAAATGCTGCAAAATATGGAAAATACCACGATGTAAAGATGATTATTTAGTGATAAAAGAAGGCTCACCACCTATATTTGATGACATTGATATTGCATTGGCAGACATATGGTGGATGTGTGGATTAGAATATGGCCTCTTGACAACATTACCAGAAAAATGGTCAGGATTATGTACTAGAATTATGCTGACACATAAAATGAGTCACATCTCTCTAGAAGAGGAAGCAACAAATGAAAAGAAAGCCAGATCCAGAAGAGCCTATGAAAAAGACCCTGCAGATTATATAGATTCAATTGGTCAACAATGAGGTATACCTTATGAGTTTAAAGCAAGAGATGAAATCAAATCAGGGATTGAAACAATATTCATCTGGATTAAACAAAATAAAAATGCAGATTGGATCAATTACATATATTACAATCAGCAAAGATTTATTAATTACACTGATGAGGCCTTATCGCTTTTAGGAGAGCAATTGGATGCAACATGCAGAATGACATGGCAAAATAGAATAGCTTTAGATTATTTGTTATCTGAGAAAGGAGGAGTATGTGTTATGTTTGGGGATCAGTGCTGTACTTATATACAAAATAATGCTGCTCCAGAAGGAGCATTAAGGGAAGTAATGATCAAATTAGAAAAACTTAAGGATGGAAGTTAAAGAAAATGCTAGGAAAGTTAATGAAATGTGGGATTGGTTTGATCTAAAGTTTGGAGCATGGTTAGCTAAATTGGGAATGTTTTTAGGAGTTGCAGTATTGATAGGAGGATTACTGTTTTGCTGTGTGCTTCCCGTACTGAGGTCACTAGTTGTCAAAGCCACAGCTAGGCAAATGGAAATTCTAAGATGTCAAGATAATAAGAAATTGATTTTGAAGAGTAACCAAAATGTACATTTCCAGGACTGGGCTTATGCACCCAACTGGAAGTCACAAACATTGACAAATGATGGAGACTCAAGTTCCTCTACTGAGGACGAAGAAGAAGTATAAAGATGAACCATACCCTGAGTGTAAATTCTAGCCTAACCTCTGCCCAAGGGTGGCCCTCTACGATGCGCAAAGTGTCTGGGCTGAAGATCAACTATGCTATCTTTTGTGATGTTACATGTTTTATGTTTTGAATTTTTATTTCTGTTGTATACTACATAACTGTGACAACCACAGCTAAGCGCTGAACCAATTGCACGCTCATGCATATAACATTGTTTTATCTTAAATGAGGGATTAGGGAGAAGGGATATTTTCCGCCAGAGTGCTGTTGCATAATCTAGTCATTGGTGATAAAACTGTGTGACTTAATTTAGTTACTAGGTAGTAATAACTAATGAGACTAAATTATGAAACTGCACTCTGGGTAAAGACAAGTAAAGGTGAGACTTAGTAAGTCTCAAAAGGGAGAATGAAGAAGCGTTTATAAAAACATTAGACTTGTGCCGCCGTTTTTGGAGAAGGAAGTAGATAAGTATTTCCAGCATTTTGAATGCGCTGCAGAGTCATTGAAATGGCCAAAATAATTTTGGACCTTATTATTGCAATGTGTGTTGGTAGGGAGAGCACAGGAGGTGTATTCCGTGCTGACTAATGAGCAAAGTGCTATTTTGCATGCTTATGAATTGGCACCTGAGGCATATCCCCAGAAATGTAGGAATCATTCTAAGTCTGAGAAGTGCACATATCTTGAGTTTGCTAGAGAGAAAGAAAATCTGTTTGATCGTTGGTGTTCTTCTGTAAAAATTACCACTAAGGAACAGCTTAGAGAGCTCATTCTTTTAAAAGAGTTTAAAAGTTGTATTCCAAGTGCTGTGTCATGCCAAGTCATAAACGCATTCACAACTGTAAATCCCAGTTTAGTTAGAAAGGTAAGGGTCCACTGAACAACATCCCATAGAGCACTTTTAGTCCAAAGAAACAATAACGTTGTAATATGGATGGTAATTCCTTTGTTTGCGTCTCATTTCTTCGAGGACAGTTATTGTGTTTGTATCCGTTATGGAATAACTTAACTTCAAATAAACTGCATCTTGGTAGTAAAAAGCAACATGGTTTAGTAGCATACAGTGTCACAAACAGAATGAGACCATCCACTAAAAAAAAAGTCAAAGATATGCAGAATATTGTTTATTTGAATTCTGGTGCTCTCTTGTGACGGCTCGTGATGCACGCTGTGACGCACCTGTCATCTGATGAGGGCGTAACTTAGTGATCGGCTTTTTGCACAAATAATTCTTTTTTTTTTCTTCAACATTTTGCATATACTGTATGTGTGTGTGTTTTGTGGGGAATGTGGCTGTATCTGTATGATTACCATCTGTATGACTGGCCATCAGCGTGTGATTACTGACTGTATGAGCAACTATCAGTGTGAATGCTGTATGTCTAGCAATCACAGGATGTACAGTGGTGTGAAAAGGTTTTTGCCCCCTTCCAGTTTTTTTTTATTTTTTGCATATTTGTCACACTTAAAAGATTCAGATCATCAAACAAATTTTAATATTACACAAAGATAAATCAAGTAAATACAAAATGCAGTTTTTAAACGATTATTTATTTTATTTTATTTTATAAAAAGCTGTCCAAACCTGCCTGGCCCTACGTGAAAAGTAATTGCCCCCTAAATTTAATAACTGGTTGTGCCATGCTTTGCAGGAACAAGTGCAATCAAGTGTTTGCAATAACTGGCAATGAGTCTTTCATATCGCTGTGGAGGAATTTTGGCCCACTCTTCTTTGCAGAATTGTTTTAATTCAGCCACATTGGAGGATTTTCGAGCATGAATGGACTGTTTAAGCATCTCAATCGGATTTAAGTTCGGACTTTGATTTGGCCACTCCAAAATTTTAATTTAGTTTTTCTTGAGCCATTCTGAGGTTGATTTGCTGGTGTGTTTGGGATCATTGTTTTGCTACATAACCCAAGTGCGCTTGAGGTTGAGGTCACAAACTGATGGCCGGATATTTTCCTTCAGGATTTTCTGATAGAGTGCAGAATTCATTGTTCCGTCAATTATGGCAAGTCGTCCAGGTCCTGAAGCTGCAAAGCAGCCCCAGATCATCACACTACCACCACCATGTTTGACTGTTGGTATGATGTTCTTTTTATGAAATGCTGTGTTGGTTTTACGCCAGATGTAACGGGACACACACCTTCCAAAAAGTTCAACTTTTGTCTCAACAGTCCACAGAATATTTGCCCAAAAGACTTGGGGATAATCAAGATATTTTTTGCAAATGAGAGACGAGCCTTTGTGTTTTTTTGGTCAGCAGTGGCTTTTGCCTTTGAACTCTCCAATGGATGCCGTTTTTTGCCCAGTCTCTTTCTTATTTTTGAATCATGAACACTTACCTTAATTGAGGCAAGTGAGGCCTGCAGTTCTTTAGATGTTGTTCTGGGTTCTTTTATGACCTCCTGGATGAGTCGTCGTTGTGCTCTTGGAGTAATTTTGGTAGGCTGGCCACTCCTGGGAAGGTTCACCATTGTTCCAAGTTTTCTCAATTTGTGGATAATGGCTCTGACCATGGTTCGTTGGAATCCCAAAGCCTTAGAAATGGCTTTATAATCCTTTCCAGACTGATACATGTCAACTGTTTTGATTCTCATCTGTTCTTGAATTTTTTTTAGATCGCAGCATGATGTGTTGCTCTTTAAGCATGCTTCTCTTTGTCAGACAGGTTCTATTTAAGAGATTTCTTGATTGCGAACAGGTTTGGCAGTAATCAGGCCTGGGTGTGGCGAGTGAAATTTAACTCAGCTTTCTAAAATAATGTGTTTAATTGCAGTTCTTTCATGATTTAATTTTTCACGTAGGGCCACGTAGTTTGGACAGCTTTTTTCCCTTAATAAAACTGCATTTTGTATTTACTTGCATTATCTTTGTGTAATATTATAATTAGTTTGATGATCTGAATTCTTTAAGTGTGACAAATATGCAAAAAAGAAAAAAACGGAAGGGGGCAAAAACCTTTTCACACCACTGTACATGGCATACATAGTTAATTATTGTTTTTTTTTTTTCTTATTTCTTTTTTTTTTCTCAATTTTCTCATTGTATTTTTCTAGACTAAATAATTTTGTAGAACCCGTCATCCATTTGGAATATTTTCCTCAAATGGGTGGGGGGGTGGTGGGGGTCTAGACATATTCTCAAAAAATGTTGCAGGAATTTTTCATGGTATTCTTCTCTTCCAGATTTGAAATAGAATTCTGAAGAGTGTGACCTTTCACAATCAACCCATTACTTTTCTGGATTGCTCCAGGACTGATTTCATGTATTTTTATATGAAATAAAAAAATATTCAGTGTGGTACAATTTTTTTCAAGGCACTTCTGTGTCTATAACTTTTTATCTTTTTGAGAATTATCAACTCTGGATGATGGATAGTAAAGCCCAAAGGGTCTTCCTTCTTCTAAAATTGTGTGTGTAGCACACTGTTGTCAGGAACTGCTACCAATTTAAGTTAGGTAGGTCATTTTCAGCTGCGAGTCCCAAAATGGGGGGTGCATTTTGGGACGGCGAGCTCTGGAAGGCGCTTACAGTTAACAGGTTAACTCTCAATCAGAACCTGATACTGTGTACACCATGGTTGAAGATGAGATTCCTGTGCATGAAGTACCGTCTGTTGATGACCAGACTGACTGTCACAGGTTGCTACTGTGAGGAGCATGGAGCTAGGAACGAGGATACCAAACAAAGGAGTTTAATATTCTCTTCAGGGAATCACACGTAGCACAAGGAGGGGACATAAACAATTCCGGACAAAGAACCTCATAATGGGACTTACTATAAATACACAGAAACCAATGGGACACACCTGGGAGCAAATTAACTAGTTAAACAAACACGTTGAACAATTCTACACGAGGACAGGAACAGGAAGACCAAATAGGGACATGGAAACAAACATGTGACATACCACGTGACAGATCGCCCCCCCCCCAGACGCGCGTCCCTTGCCCGTAAACAGTACCATCAGTGGGGGGGGGGGGCTCCAGGGCGGATCAGGAGCCAGTCGTATAGGGACTCAGAGGCCCATGGTGAGCGGGACTTCAGTGTCCATGTTGGAGCAGGGTACTCTGGAGGCCATGTGAGCAGGGGACTCATGAGTCAATGGCGTACCTCCGTTCCTTAGCTGGGCTTGGCCATTGGTGTATGGCCCCCGTCCCCAAAAAAAAAAACTTTGAAAACTTGGGGGGAAATCTAGGAATCCTGGTGGGCCTCTGACGTATTGGCACTAGAGGTGCTCTAGAAAGCCCGCTTATAGGAGCGGTCACATGGAGCGAGATCTTAGGCTGGAGCCGACACTAGGGCGAGCCGCATGGGGCTGGAGCCTTCCTGTGCTTGACTAGGTATCATGAGCCCTCCTGGGCTTGACTGTGGATCAGGATCCCCCTTCCTGGGCTTGACTGGGGATCATGAGTCCCTCCTGGCTTAAAGGGTAAACAGTAGCCCTTCCTGGGCTTAACTCGGATCGAGCCCTCCGTGGGGCTATATTCAGGAACAGGAAGCCCTCCGTGGGCTTGACTCGGGAACTGGGTAGTGGTTACGTGGTGCTGGCACTGGAGGGTGCTGTGGAGGAGCAGGCACAGAAAAGCGCTTTCGAGGAGCTGGCACTGGAGTGAGTTTTGGGACTGGAGCAGACACTGGAGCAAGATCTGGGGCTGGATTTGACACTTGAGCGAGCTCTGGGGCTGGTGCCGACACTGGAGCGAGCTCTGGAAGGCGCTTACGAGGAGCAGGCACTGGGGCTGGAACCGACACTGGGGCCTCATGAACGCATGGCTAGCTTGCCATATTAATGTTTGTTGGGCTTGCCATATTAACGGCCGGTGAACAAGAGTAGGCCGCGGATGGCGGGCTGGTTCTGGCTCGGGCCCGGACACTTCCCAGACACCGGTAGATCCCTTCCCTTCAGCATAGTCCCTTGGTGTCTGGGAGTTCCATGGGGCGATGGTAGTTGGCCCAGAGCCAGAACAGAGAATTAATGGTGGCATCATTGAGGGCCGTAGCCGTGGCGAGCCTGCAGAACTCCCAGGAATACTCGACAAAGGGGAGATCTAGGCGAGCTAAGGCAGAGAACCGAGCGGCAATTTCCATAGCCACGGGGAAAAAGAGGAAAACAAAAAACTTCTCAAAAGGCAGAAAAAAACAAACGCAAGGAAAAGTCGCCACTCACTCTTTGTTTGGGTTCGGAATTCTGTCACTGTGAGGAGCACGGAGCGAGGAACGAGGAGACCAGGAGTACAAAACAAAGGAGTTTAATATTCTCTTCAGGGAATCACACGTAGCACAAGGAGGGGACATAAACAATTCCGGACAAAGAACCTCAGAATGGGACTCACTATAAATACACAGACACCAATGGGACACACCTGGGAACAAATTAACTAATTAAACAAACACAGCTGGATCCAAATTCATACAACGAGGACAGGAACAGGAAGGGCCAAATAAGGAAAACAGGAACATACACGTGTCACTGAGAAGTCTGCTTCCATGTTTGAAAGACCATTTATTTGGGATGACCATGTTAACATTTGTTCTTTGTCTCCACTTTATAGTGTGACTCGAGATGAATTAATCAAAGCCCAGAACGCGGACGAAACTCTTCAAGAGTTATTCTCCTTAGCTGCTGGTAGAGGAGGAAACCGTGTCTTCCTTCTACTTTCTTCAAGATGGATTGCTTTATAGACAGCAGCCTATGAGTTCTGACTCTTCAATTGATCCTAGGATCCAAATTGTAGTTCCTCTTACTTTTCATCAAGCCATCCTACAATTATCATACCAGGGCCTTGCTGGTCATAAGGGGGTACGGAAGATGTATGATAGAATTCTGAGAAAATTGTATTGGCCTAGAATCAAGAGAGATGTGGTTAATAATATACGATCTTGCCACATTTGTCAAATGACTGGAAAACCAAACCAAAAGGTTCCATTGGCTCCTTTACAGCCTATTGCTGTAGTTACCACTCCATTTGAACATTTAATCATTGATTGTGATGGTCCATTACCACGATCTAAGGCTGGGCATGCTTACTTGCTTACTGTAATGTGTCAGTCTACACATTATCCTGCAGCTTATCCACTGAGATTGATTACAGCTAAATCAATTTTAAAGGCTTTAACGAGTTTCATGTCTGTTTTTGGCATTCCGATCAGGGTCTGATCAGGGCTCAAATTTTATGTCCCGACAATTCTCAAAAGTCAAGCAACAACTCAAGGTTAAACACACAATATCTCAAGTGCTTACCACCCCCAGAGTCAAGGAGGGTTGGAAAGGTTCCATCAGACTCTGAAGTCACTTTCGAGATTGTATTGTGTTGAACTTGATTGTGACTGGGAGGATGGACTTCCTTGGATGCTGTTAGCTATTCGTGAGGTTGTGCAAGAGAGCACCGGTTTTAGTTCTAATGAGTTAGTATTCGGACACACTGTCAGAGGCCCTATTGCTGTTTTGGCAGATGAATGGAAAACATCTGATCCACCTGAGAATGTCTTAGACTACGTGAGTAGTTTTCGTTATCGACTCTATGAAGCCAGAGTTATTCCTCTATGAAAATTAGGTAAGTCTTGTTTTGGGATTTGATGATCCAATAAATATGAAATTTCCCTCCCCTGATCAATTCTCAATTGTAAACTGTAACAATGAACCAGGTAAACTAGAAATTAATTTTGATGCTCTCCTTGTCCAAGGGATCCAGAAGGACTGGAGTCGCTAGGTTAAAAAACAAAAGAAGAAAGAACAACGCCAAGGGAAATGGGACAAAGCATCAGCTGCTGGAACATCAGGAGATCATTTTTAGTTACTTAGGAAACAGGAAGTTCTGAATAAGAAAATTATGAGAATGCTAAAGGAAATGATTGATTTGACTAATTTTAATTTGGAGTTGCAATCTTTAGCAAATTATCTTAAAACTTTGAGATTACAGACTTCTGCTCTAACATCTGAAAAGTTTTAGAGGCAGTTTTAAGATGTACATCCTGTTAGAGTGTTGCTCAACAGTTAAAACGGCCACATATGTATATCTTGTGCATGCTGTACAACGGTTCTGCAAGGAGATGCATTTTGCAACATATACTGTTGCAGGATGGAACTTCTTTCTAACTGTTGTGTTATACTATGTTTTTATCTTATCTCAAGAGATGTTGCTATGTAGTTTAGAAACTGCTATTTGCCTGGCCTACGCCTTTAAGATGTTGTAATTGTTTAGATTAAAGTAGTGATAGATTAGCTTGCTTCTCTGAAAATATGCTGCAATTATTCCATTTGAACATATGCTATTGTGAGTTTGCTAACTGTGTTAAAGGTTACGCAGTCTAAGTGAGTGAGAAGTAGCCTAGTAAGTCCTTACAGACCACGGCCACAGTGATAGTCCAGAAGGATTAGTATAAACGAGCGCCCAGGCTTGAAAAGACCTGAAAAGAGAAAGACAAAGGGCTCAGTGAACTCTCAGAGGAGAGTGAGTCTTGTTAAAGTATAAACCTAATTCCAGTGAAAATTCAAAGTGAATTGTGATGGGTCAGATGACAGTTAGTCTCGTCCCTCATGATTTGGGTGGAAAATTAGACTGGATTAATCCCATGCAGTGTAGGTGTGGATCTGGTCAGATCCCATGGGGAGAAATCAGAATAATTGCCTCAGTGGTGAATTTTAGGATTTGTGATAGAGCAGAGGTTCCACCCTTTATCTAATCCAGTAAAGGAGGAAGAGATGGATTTCCCAAAGTTAGAGTGCTTGACGAATTTGGGGCGAAATCAGAAACATACCAACAAAGAGTTGGGAAGCCCTAAATGAAGTAGATATGGGAGAAGGACCTGAGAGAGGCTCAGATCATGGCTCCTAGTTTTGTACCCCATAGAGAGGGGAACAGACGCGCTCTAAATCCTAGTGCTCCACAGCCTGAAAACCCTGAAAGCCCAGATGATGAGTTTTCATCAGAATGCGTAGAACCGCTTAGGATATATTTTGGGAAAGGTAGGAATTTAATTATCCTTAAAGAAGGGTATTTGGAGCTTGAAGAAGAGGCTTGTGTTTTGGTGAACATGGCTAATAAAAATCTTCAGCATGGGGAAGGAGTCGCTGGTGCCTTTACAAAGCGGGCAGGACAAAGATCTCAGGAAGAGTCAGACAGAATAATACAGCGCAGAAAGAATCCCATTAGAACAGGCGATGTGGTCTTACAGAAAATAGGAGGTCCGAATGGAAAACCTGTAATACACGCAATCGGCCATGAAAAATGTAAAACAAAATGAAATTCAGGAAGAATTAATAGCTATGCTTACGCTGGACACTTTGGTGGATAAGATATGTAAGCTAGCCAGAGATAATAAATATCGTGCAGTAGCTATGCCAATAATATCAGGAGGGATTTTTGGATTTGATGGAGTCAAAATGGGAGCAACCCTCGTGAATACATTATTACGAAAAACCAATCGAACTGACTGGCCTAAAATATGGATAATCTGTCATCCAGATTCCACAGTTGTAGAAAAAATATCCCTGACAGTGAACCAAGACCAAGCGTAAATACTGGAGCCAAATTTTCTGAGGATGATTCAGATCCTGAATGGCCAGTATTAAGGCAAACAGGAACCGCCAGAGGAAGAAAAGATCAAGTAGAAAACCCATTTCTTAAATTAAAGCTCGGAAAAAGTTATAAAACATTCCGACTCGGAAATTTTACAAACCCACACGTGCTAAGAGCAGAAAGAGAGAAACTGCTTTAGACCGAATAGAAATGTGGGATGCTGAATATGTTCCTGGCATAACATGCGGGCAGGTGTGGAGTTTGCTGAATGGAGGATCTGCTATGCAGATCCTTGCAGACACCTCATTATCTCAGCACGCTAAACGAGCAATTTTAGCTCAGAAAGATTTGACAAACAGAGTTTGAAAAGAATAATTAGGGGTGCGGTAGGTAATGACAATTTGAGGAAAATTATTCTGATGCAGGACCAGAAAGTGACAGTTCAGACAGTGACTGATGAGGATCAGGAAGATTCCGATTATGCAGAGTTAGTGGTGGAACGAACAGAAAGAAATGTTACACCGAACCCTGTCAGAACATTGCAGGTGCCGAGAAGGCTCCATTTCAGAGATAGAACTCCTGATCCAGAGAGTCAGTCTGATAAGGAAACAGGCCAACCATTTGAGATTAGTGCACTAAATCAACATTTAGAAGCATTACATTTAGGGACACCAGGTCAAAAAAGACCAATGACTCCCATCAGTCAGGTGCATTCTCCAAGACAAACTGAGATTAATTCTATGGAATCCAGAGTAACTCTGGAGGAATTAATGAGAAAAGACCAGGAAATGAATCTTCTGAAAAAAGCTAAATTAAAAAATACTACAGTAAAAGGAAAAGTCAGAGAATTAGTTGTTATGGAGAACAGATAAAAAATATCTGGCAAATCAATAGACTCTCATATATTGGCTGAATTTGGACTGCACGGAGGCAGAAAATTAGCTAGAATCTTAGAGGGACTAATTCCTACTAATAAAGAAGAAATCGAACAGGAACGCTTTGAAGAAAAGTGGCGAACAGTAGGAGCTCTGTCAGCCTGTCAGGAAATCGCAGAGAAAGGCGTAGAAGAGATCTTGAAATATATTTTCTAAGGAGTAAAAAGAAATGCTCTAATTGGAGCAAAATATTTCCTTCTTTATGGTCCGAAAACATCTCTGGAAGAATTAGAAAAGGCTTTAATTCGATATGACAGAAAAAACAAAATAATTCAGACAGAGAAAGAAAAGTCAAATAGAAACCACAGCGATCTAAGGATCAACCTAGACGGTCAGGCAGTGAAAGGAGGCCGTATAGCCGCCATGAGGCAGAGAGCAGACCCTCATCTCGCCCGAGCACAGAGCAGATCAAAAGTGGCAGAGAGGGGAAGAAAGGGTAGAAAAAATAAGCCCTAAATATCCACCCCATGCAGGTAAAAATTTCAGGGAAGAATCAAGACCCAGAACCAATCGAAATGAGAACAGTAGAGAGAAAAGTAGTTAAAATTGATAATACTCAGGAAAAAGTCAGTCCAGAGACTGAGGAAGTTAAGATTAAAAGAAAGAAAAATAAGAAGAGAACCGAGATTGAGGAAGAATAGGATCCAGCGGCTCCCCTTAAACAAGCTCTATTAAAGACAAAGGAAATCGATAAAAGATTGTATAAAACTTATGATGAAACCACGTTTCGTGTTGATACAGGGGCCAACTTTAGTGTTATTAAACCCTCAGAAAAACACAATGAATTCATGGATGTAGTTACAGTAGAGGATTTTGAAGGTAATTCAAGAAATAAAAATGTATGGAGAAAAAAATAAATGTATGTAATTTTTGGAAATGACAATTTACCCTGATGACCTGGTAAAAAAAGGAGTTGTTGACCAGAACAAAGAAATCGAAAGAATAGTAAGCGAATCTGAATTAAGCAATAAAGGGGAGTGAGAAAAACGTCTGAGAAAATATTCTAACAGCTATTCACGAAGCAAAAATGACTGCGGAATTGTCCAATCGAAATATGAACATGTAATTCAAGGGGGAGTTCCTCCTCCCCAGAGACAATACAAAATGAATAGTGCAGCAGAGAAGGAAATCAGCGAAACTATTAAAGAACTGACAGAACAGGGAATTATTAGGAAACTGCATAAGGGTGAATTTGCCTAGACTAACGCTCCTTTGCAAGTGGTTCCTAAACCTGATGGATCGTGGAGGATTGTAACTACACTGAACAAAATTATAAACGCAAGACTTTTGTTTTTGCCCCCATTTTTCATGAGCTGAACTCAAAGATCTAAGACTTTTTCTATGTACACAAAAGGCCTATTTCTCTCAAATATTGTTCACAAATCTATCTAAATCTGTGTTAGTGAGCACTTCTCCTTTGCCGAGATAATCCATCCACCTCACAGGTGTGGCATATCAAGATGCTGATTAGACAGCATGATTATTGCACAGGTGTGCCTTAGGCTGGCCACAATAAAAGGCCACTCTAAAATGTGCAGTTTTACTGTAGTGGAGGGTCCGGGGGGTCCGAAAACCAGTCAGTATCTGGTGTGCCTCACGCAGTGCAACACATCTACTTCGCATAGAGTTGATCAGGTTGTTAATTGTGGCTTGTGGAATGTTGGTCCACTCCTCTTCAATGGCTGTGCAAAAGTTGAGGTATTGTGAAGGAACTGGAACACGCTGTCGTATACGTCGATTCAGAGCATCCCAAACATGTTCAATGGGTGACATGTCCGGTGAGTATGCTGGCCATGCAAGAACTGTGATGTTTTCAGCTTCTAGGAATTCTGTACAGATCCTTGCAACATGGGGCCGTGCATTATCATGCTGCAACATGAGGTGATGGTCGTGGATGAATGGCACAACAATGGGCCTCAGGATTTCGTCATGGTATCTCTGTGCATTCAAATTGCCATCAATAAAATGCACCTGTGTTCATTGTCCATAACATACGCCTGCCCATACCATAACCCCACCGCCACCATGGGCCACTCAATCCACAACGTTGACATCAGCAAACCGCTCACCCACACGACGCCATACACGCTGTCTGCCATCTGCCCTGTATAGTGAAAACCGGGATTCATCCGTGAAGAGAACACCTCTCCAAAGTGCCAGACGCCATTGAATGTGAGCATTTGCCCACTCAAGTCGGTTACGACGACGAACTGCAGTCAGGTCGAGACCCCGATGAGGACTTCAGGAATACCGGTTACAGTCTATATGGATGATATCCTGATTTCGTCGACTAATGAGGAAGAACATTTAAAACTGCTAGAGCAGACTTTAGACAGGATAACTGAGGCTAGTTTAAAACCTAGTCTAAAGAAAATGGAAATTGGGAAACACAAAGTAGATTTCCTAGGATTTAAACTTGACAAACACAAGAACTAAGTTAGAGGAAATGGAACAGGCAGGGCCCCCTAAAACATGGAAACAGCTGCAGTCGTTGTTAGGGACGCTGCGTTATATCAGAGAATTAATACCGCTGAATTATATCAGAGAATTAATACCTAAGTATTCTCGGGAATGATCAAGCATAAAAGGGAAGAAAAGATGACTAAGCATCACGATAGACATCAAAATCTCCCGAAATATTTCACAGATGGTACTGAGAGAGCAGGGAAGGTAAGGTGGGGTTACTTAGTCAATCACAATCAGTGTTGGGCAAGTTATTCTGAAAATGTAATCAAATTACTGATTACTCCTCTTAAAAGCAATCACGTTACTGTTCTGATTACTTTATTTCAAAAGTCATCAGTAATTAGTTACATTACTAGTTACGTTACTTTTTTCTCCATGAAATTTACGAAAGCCAGCAACACGCTCCGAATAAATATTTTTTTTTAGGAAAGCATCGACATCAACAGAATAACTGTATTGGAAACTAAAGCAAGCGGCTGCTGCTTGCATGGTTTGGCATGGCAGAATGCCATAATAATCTTATTATAATCTCTAAAAGACATCTCAGTTCATCGCAATCTCACAAATCTAACACAATAAATATATGCATAATGAATCTTTCATAATGTCTACAATTCGTGTTATAATGAGAGGATTCGTGAGCACGCACATTCAACACTGCATTGCTCAACGCTGCAAACACGTGTTATAGCCTAAATAGAAACTCTGCAAACACTTGCACCTGTTAATCGTTTATATTTCATATTTGTTCTTGTTGCTTTTGTGCAATAGATGAATAACAATTTATTTTTTTTAGATATTTTATGTTTAGATATTTTTTGCGGGAGTCCCGTGAATCATTTTATTATCCCGCATCCCGCACACAGGAAAAGTGTCTACCGCCTGGCGTGACCAGGGCAAGTTCAAGCTCAAACCGTGTTTTTGTGCGCAACGTTTTGCTACAGTTTCGCGTTGAAAAACATGTCGGAAAACTGTGTTGAAGGCGGGTTTGAGATACGTTTTCTATTGTTGGGGTGTGTCAAAATGTCAGCCCACAAATCAAGCAGCAACATGCACCTAACCATGCAGTAGTAAAGAGACCAGCTCGCACAATGTAATGAACATCAAAATAAATTCACAAGCGCAAGTATATTATTCGCACATGTTTATTTACATTAAAGGCAAAAAAACAGAAATAATAAGGGCACAAGTATAGACCTGGAACTTCTTCAAGTCTGTCTAAATATAATTTGGTAATTGCAATGTCGTCTGGTCCATCCTTTCCTTAGGAAGGTGTGCTAAACACTGATTAATGTAACATAAAAATACTATACATATTTATATTTTTAGCTATTGTATTGTGGAGTGACACTTTAAAAAAAAATGTATACTCCTCTGATTATATAATGGTAAACATTACAATAACGTAGCACAACAACAGTGATCAGCAATAACGATAAGCCTAATACTCACAAAAAAAATGATAAGGTCAACACAGTTTTGGAGGTACGAAGTGGATTATCCTTCACCTGAAATGTTTGTCTTTTCATCCTGAAATGCGAGGCAAATGTTGGATCACAATAATTAGGAACCACAGTTTCCACAAATCCCTTCCGTTTGGGATGTTCTTTTTTAGTCTGGACGGCAAGGGCAATGACTGTAACATCGAGTGTATTTTGCAGTATTAAACACGTATTTATACCGATTTCATCAGGCTCCGAAAATTCTTCAAAAAGAACACAAATAATGGCCTTCTCAGCTGCAACTCTTGCGTCATCAGAACAGGATGTTCAACGCACCACCGTTTTCATTAAAAAACGTTTTGAACTGTTTTGTCGGGGCTGAACGCAGCCCAGCACTCACCCATCTTGTCCCGCGCCACACTCTGTCACATCGGGTCTCGCGGGAGCAGGTCTCTAATCCACTGTCACTTGACTCGACAGTGCGTGTGCTACATCCTTTTTACAATCTCTAGATTATAAAAGACTGCATTCTGTCAGCAATGTAACGTGGCAGTAACGTATAGAGACCTCGGCTTGTAACTATACTCTAATTACTATTTTGAAAATTATAATGCGTTAAATTACTCCGTTACTAAAAAATAAATCAAATTACAGTAATGCGTTATTAAGTAATGCGTTACTGCCCAACACTGAACACAATGGACAATTAAACACCTCACAAAGTGGTGATATGGAAGGGACCACGCAACTAGCGGAAGTAACAGCTGTTGAGCAGGCACTACAGAAAGCTTTTCTGAAGGATTGGGCACTATTGATCAGGTTAAAGCAATAACAGGGTCCAATACCATAGAATTAGAAAATAACGGAATTCAGAGTAACAAGCATTTAATAAAGAAATAATAAATGGAGAAAATAAATGCCATTATAAACCGAAGGGGTTTAATTAGGGTGGAGCACAGTAAACATGGATCTAGAGCTTTTTTATGGCTAGAACCGGAGATGGAACTGTTTCTTGGCTTTGAAGGGAAAAATGACAAAGCCATAGAAGTCACGGTACGGCCACTTTGCTGTGTGGTATGCTATCAACCATGCACCATGCCAAATCTATCCTTCTGTAATGAGAAGATGTACATGGGTGCTGAATGGATGATGTATAGATAGTCTCACACTGAATTATCAGGAATTCTTATTTGTGCGAATTGTCGGCCCGGTCTCGCAAAAGTACGGACTGACTCATATAGAGTATCTGGAGATTTCAGCGAGAGATGCAATTGTACTTGGAATGGCACAATTTTGTGGTCGTGCATAGTCTGTAAGGCAAAGGACTGGACTTTAATGTCGTCCAGGTCGATGTGAGAGAGCTTGAGAGTTCTCAAACCGTTAGGATTATTCCAGGATGGGATAATGTCCAGGTTCTCTTGGCATCCTTATTTAGGGATGAGAGAACACGAATAGATGGCATTCTTGGACGCAAGGATCCCCATATTCCCAAGAGACGGGAAAGAAGTGAAGGACAGAGCTCTTTTAGGAAGAGAAGAGTTTGTCCAAGAGATATAGAGAAAAGATAGAGAAAAGGATTTAACTCTCATGGATATCGAATCCATGAAATGGGATTTTACTCTGTGGAATCAGCCGATCCTAAGATTTTTCCCCGAAGTGGATCTGAAACAGGGGTCCTGCGGGAACGTCGCCTGGGTGTATGTTAAGCTCAGCGAACAATGGCAGGTACGGAGCTGGGGAAACCTGGCCATCGAATTAGCCAAATTAGGCGGCTGGATAGATAGCCCGCCCTATAATAAAGACTATAGAGGCACGCAGCCTGGGTCGAATGTGACAAAAGAAAAGAGAAAATCTACCAGGAAGGAGAAATTTGTGCAACTAACAGTTTCGCTGGCGAACGATTTAGACAAGCACAAAATTTGGAGTCCTGTAGATGAGACATATATAACTGGAGTTCCTTATGATAATGAACAAATCACAGATGAACCGAAAGAAACCTTCACTGTTGTAATGCATTTTAAAGTGAATGTATTGACATCAGTGTTGGGCAGTAAATAGTTACTAGTAACTTAGTTACTGTAATAATATTACTTTTTGCAGTAACTAGTAGTGTAACTAATTACTAATAAGATTTCAGTAATAATATTACAGTTATAAAACAGCTCAGTTACTTAGTTACTTTTGATGCCTCAACCCCGCTGATTTAAAATCCAACAATCAAATAATTCCTAGATTTATTTTCATAATTTTCACGACTCACACATGCATGTGATGTCCCCAGTGCAGCAGGCAAGCTTGGAATATGGAAAAGCTTACATTCAGCAGATTGAAATATTGCATTATATTGCTTTTGTCAGGAAAAAGATGATCTGAACACTGTTGTGTAAGTTGTGGCTTTACTTTACTCTGGCATTACATCCCACCCACATCTCTCCTATCAGCATGTGCTACATTATATTACTATAATTAAAAATATTTTTAGAAAATTAAACAGTTTCTTACAAACTTGTGTGATTTGATAAAATACATAATGAAAGCTTCAAGCAACACATGACAATTAATGAGATTAATACAACACTGCTACTTGAAATGGTCACTATCAATCACTCTTGAGGTGTTTTAAAACTGTTACGCAATGCAATGTGGATTTTGGTCAAGTGATGAGGCAGAAATATGTTGTTAGTAACATTCTAGAAGAATTTTATGTGGAAGATACACAATTACAGTCTGTCGGGCGTGAAAAAAAAGTAATGTAACTAGTAGTGTAACTAATTACTGTTGCCAAAAAGTAACAAGTAAAGTAACAATATTACTTTTGAAAGGAGTAACTAGTAATGAGTAATATTACATTCTTTGAGTAACTAGCCCAATACTTATTGACATGTACGCATCCAGATTATGACTGGATCGGAGGGATCGAAATGGAGTTACATGAGAAGCAACCTGAAGTAAAAGTAATATGGAAGGGTATATTGAGAATATCTAGATGGCTCTTAATTGAGCCTCAGAACTAACCTCTGCTTACAGAAAATGAAGAAAACACCGTCGCTGGAGAGCATTTCGGAGGAGCTGAGAGAAGCTAAAGAAACCATCAAAAAGCTGAGAAAACAGCGACGGCTCTGCAAATGGATGAGTATAATACTTTGGATATTAATATTTTTAGGAAAACTCTTTTTAATTTTAATTAGAGTAAGCTTTCTCTTAGAATGGGAAATAATGTCGGGTTATATTATTTTGGCTGAAGTTCAAGTAGAAAGACAGAATATCTCAGGATTTGAGTTATCTGTATGGGGTACCATAAAAGAGAAAAGAAACAAAATAGAGAATAATACGAAAGGTTTTTGGAAATGGTTAGATAACCTTAGCACAGATAAAATACTTTATTATATGGTTAGAACGCCTAAGGTTAAACTTAAGAGTACGGTAAAAAATAAAGCACTGGTATAATAATGATAATGAAATCGAAATATTTGAAGAGAATAGTTTTATTCAGGAGCGTGAAGGAAATAAAACCATTAAATATTTCATAGGACCAACCTATAGAACTAGTTTAAACGAAGAACTAGGAAGATGTTGGATATTTAGATCGGTAAAAAATTTTAACCCATGGAAAATAGGTCAGTGCAAATAAGGGAACAGTCAAAAGAAGTAAAATAAATTAAAAGGATGATAAAATAAAATATGCAGAGAAAATAAGACAAAATGTGGAAGAATGGATAAAAACTAGCAGAATTTTAAACCCGAAGGAGAATTTGTTCTGTCAACGACAGTTAGGGACAGGCTCATAGGATCACGTAGAACAGGTTACCCAGAACTTGAGACCAGATCTGAGACCAAAATTTGTTTAGAATTAAACAAAACAGTACTGTGGATATGGGGAGAAAAAATTACTTTACCAAGGGTCAAATATAATTTTAAGGTTGGTTAGAAATAGATACAATGAAATGGGAAACAGATATATTTAATTAAAATGGAACTCAACAAAGCCTTAAAGACAGAGAATGAGATAAAAAATTACTATGAGAATAAAGTGAAACAAATGGACGAATGTGTCAGGAGAGAAATTAGCAAAAGCAATAACGGACAAAAATATAGGTATACAAAAACTGATTATGGTGATTTTTCTTATGCTAATTTTTGTGACAAAGACGGAGAAAAAATGGACTGTGATGACTTCCTTAATGTTACAGATCCGTTCACAGGGAATAAAACAAGCAAAACCTTAAGTATAAAAAGGAAATTATATTTAAAAGACTGAACATTTACAGAAGAAAAAATAAGAATTAATATAGAAATAATTTAGTTTTCTTTAGTGATGCCGTTTTTGGATTAACAGGAAATTAATGTGGAAATGTTATTGATAATGTAGAAGATTTTAATTAAATAAAATGTAAATTGTTCAGGTATAACAGGTGTGAATGTGGCCATTTATGTATTAAGTTATTCTACAATTATAATCATGTGTATTTGCCTGCAGGTATAGAAATCTGGATGAGAATGGAATGTGCAGACATATGGTGAAGTACATGATAAGCACATGATGGCACATAAATGGGGCCCTTATTTTCACAGAACATAAAATTAATGCCTCATGACTGCATCGTGATTATCCCATAACAAATATAAATGAAACCAGTATTAAAAACACGCCTAGAGAAAAAACTGTATATAAGAGGGTACAGAAAAAGATTCAAGAGATTGCTCTGCAGAGTTTTCTCAGGTTTTATTGTCTCTGAAAATAAAATCTCTTCTGGCATCAAAAACCCCAAGACTTTGAAAGTGATTTTTCACAGCAGCGGCAGAAGCCACCACATATTGACGCCCAACGTGGGGCTAGAAAGGAGCAGAGGGTGGAGAACCACTTTGGGCTGGCTTGACGAACAACATTTTTAGTGGCCACTAAATAATAAAGGTAGGCAGTTTTTTTGCTTATATAATAAATGTTGCTTGCCAAAGTCAGCCAGTGGTGGTATAGACACTCGAAAATGCTCCTCCAAATTTAAAGAACAAAAAGAAAAAGGGTTTTGATTCCAGAAGAAATAATTGCATGCACTGATCTGTTTTACTATAATAGTAAATGAGGGCAGATTGTGCATGCAAAAATCTGTGTTTACTGCCAAGAGGGCCTTTGACGGATGGCAGTAGATGTTAAGGAGATATACATTGCATGCAATGGTCTGTGTTTAATGATGAGTGGGCCTTGATGGACATCAACGGACGTTAAGCAGATACAGTAAACGAAAGCGTGCAAAGTCCTATAGCTAGGCAAAAAATCCTGCAGAGTGCTGTTTTACGTGTTTGTGGAGTGTAGTGTCATCAGGTGAAAGAGCGAGTAGAACTGACAGGTTACTCAGGAAGAGTATAGAGTTGTCTGTGGTAACTGTATGTATCGTGTTGTCTGAGGTGTATTTGTGACCTGTGGTTTGTATGAGAAAAAAAAACGCTTATATCGGGTGGCGCAAAAGGTTTGTGCCCCTTGGACACAGCTGGATGTGTGCTGGAGGAGAGTGAAGAGTCTGTGAGCCTAAACAATAAAGAGGGACTTGTATGCTGTTTGTTAGAAAAAAAGTATGCCAAAGATATGGATATTGGCGATGATTGAACAATAATAAATAGATTTAATGAAATAAGAGATCCATTAATATTTAAGAACGTGTCTAACATACAGATTAAGAAAAGATTGCCAACATGCTTACAATTCTTTAAAACTGAAGATTCTAAAATTGGATCTTGTTATCCTGGGACCCAAGTATGTGAAGCTAATCCACTACAGAGTTTCGAGATTTGGGCTTTGAGTTAACTAAAAGATACACTGTGTGTGTGCGTGCTGTGGAATAAGAGCAAAAAAATGGGTTGACGAAGTTCATATAAATGTGGATTCAAAAAAGCTATTTACAATAGTAATGGAACTTGTTGATTAAATATTTAAATAAAATGAATTAATTTATGTTGGTTGGGAAAAATTAATTCACAATTACCAGATAATTCTGAATTATGTATGGAAATATAGAAGAAAAATTATGATCGAAGTCTTTATTTTACCATACGCATGTCATGCTGTTGTAAAAGGAAGGGTTATTTTGTTTTAATGCAGTATACTTAGATAATAAAGGTAGATTACTGCTGCTTTCTGCATTTGCAAAGAAAAAAAAAAACTACTTGCGATTTTCTGCAATGAGAACTGCTTTAATAAATAGGATAAGGGAACTGCGGTTTTACAAAGACATATCTCTTCGGCCAAGCATTCAAATAATGCATCTATTAATCTTGTACTTCAGTATATCTGATCAAATGCACATTATTATTCTTTAGTTTGGGGTTAAACAAATCAACTTTGCTTGGCTGGAACAGCAGCTATGCTAATTATGTATATTTGTTTCTCTGTTTTTGCCGTAACACAAGCTTCAGTCTGGATCCAGAACACCTGAGAAGAGAGGATGCCAACCCTGAAACAACATAAACAACCACATTTTGCTACAAGTTTGATTGCAACACATAATCATTGCTGTTAATAGTGTTCAACGTCTGTTTTATTACGTCTTAAATTGATTTTTACGTACATTTCTGCCATATGTACATAAAATGACAGTCACCACTGATAAGCTACCAATAAATATTATAGAAACTTAATTTGCTGTAAAATTGCCTTGCAACGATTTGTATCGTGAAAAGCACAGTACAAATAAACTTGAATTGACTCAGGAGGCCAAGGCGGATCAGGAGACTCAGGAGGCCATGGCTGATCCTCCGTGGCCTTAGATGGCTTGGCCACGGGTATATGCCCCCCAAACATTTTATTGGGGAAATCTAGGAATCCTGGGGGTTGCTCGGGAAGAGCGGGCTCTGGTGGGCGCTCTGGAGGAAAGACGAAGGAGAGCTGGACGGGACCAGCGGAGGCGAAGGAGACGAAAGAGAGCTGGACAGGACCAGCGGAGGCGAAGGAGGCGAAGGAGACTCAGGAGACGAAGGAGGGCTGGACGGGACCAGCGGAGGCGAAGTAGATGAAGGAGGCTCAAAGAAGCGTGTTAGAGCGGTTTCTGGGGTGAGGACGGGTGCCGAGAACCCCGGGGGCAGCGCCATGTCCATTATCGCCGATTGACATGCTGGAGCGAGCTCTGGGGCTGGAGCCCGCACTGGAGCGAGCTCTGGGTGGGACGCCTTCCGCGGGCGAATGGGGGATCAGAAGCCTTACGGGCTAAGGGGGGTCGGAGCCCTTCCCGGGCTAAACTGGGGATCGGGAGCCCTTCCCGGGCTAAACTGGGGATCAGGAGCCCTTCCCGGGCTTAACTGGGGATCAGGAGCCCTCCCCGGGCTTAACTGGGGATCAGGTAGCGTCTTATGTGGTGCTGGCACTGGAGGGCGCTCTGAAGGAGCAGGCACAGCAAAGTGCTTTTGAGGAGTTGGCACTGGAGCGAGTGCCACATGAATGTCCGGCGGGCTTGAATTCCAAGCCGTCGGCCATCTTGACTGCTGAGAGCGCTCCTGGGCTGAAGACTCCGGTGGAGCTTCGGAGGACCACGGGAATTTTGGGGTTAGGCAGGCGGTAGGAGCCGTTGGAATCATATGTGGAGGTTCTCAGCGTGGGGTGAGCTGGGGAGACGTGGCGCATTCCTGCGGGAGTTGGATGACGAGGTTTGGGAAGTCTCATTACTTCCTCAACTTCCATATCAGAGCTATTTAGGAATAGTACAAGGTTAATCAGCTCGATCAAAGGAAAATCACCTGTTGGGAGATCGCAGCGGATTATTTCGTCATCCAACCCCAGCAGGAAGCACGCACCTAGAGCAGTGTCGTGCCAACTCACCCGTTGGAGAGCTCGAGGAAACCCTCCACATTTATTAGAGTAATAGACAGAAATCAAAAATGAAAAATTCTTCATGGACCTGCTTATATATCCACGAATAGTATGTTAAGATATAAAGTCCCTAAAGGAGGACAAAATGTACAGTTAGCGAAACTATTTCCCTCCCCCAATCAATTCTCAATTGGATCCAAGGGAGCCAGAAGGACTGGAGCTGCAAGGTTAAAAAACAAAAGAAGAATGAACAACGCAGAGGAAAACAGGACAAAGCATCAGCTGCTGGAACATCAGGAGATCAGGAGAATATGCATTTTGCAACGTATACTGTTGAAGGATGGAACTTCTTTCTAACTGTTGTGTTTTACTATGTTTTTATCTTATCTCAAGAAATGTTGCTATGTAGTTTAGAAACTGCTATTTGCCTGGCCTGCGCATTTAAGATGTTGTAATTGTTTAGATTAAAGTAGAGATAGATTAGCTTGCTTCTCTGAAAAGATGCTGCAATTATTCCATTTGATCTTATGCTACACTGAGTTTGCTAACTGTGTTAAAGGTTACACATCCTGCCTTGGGTAACCATAGCAACCTATGTCTCTGCTTACACAGAGAGTAATGCGTGTGTGTTTGTGTTCACTAAATATGGAAGTACGGAAGGAGGAGACGTATTGTATTAATGCAAATTTTATGCATGACTAAAATTTGAGGAGGGTAAAACCTATCAATGCCAAAGTTGAAGCTGTCTGTAGTTTTCCCACTCCCACTACTTCGATGTGAGTTACAACGTTTTCTCGGGATGGTGGGCTACTATAGAGGTTTTTGCCAGAACTTTGTGAATGTAGTTGCCCCTTTAACATATTTATTGAGCCCGAAGAGACCTTTTGAATGGTCACAACAGTGTCAATGTGCCTTTGATAACGCAAAGTTTCTTTTGGCCAATACTCCTGTGTTGACGGCACCTAATTTTGAAAGACCTTTCTTACTTGTTGTTGATGCTAGTGCTTACGGCGCTGGCGCTGTTCTTTTGCAAGAAGACGCTAAGGGAATCGAACATCCAGTCAGTTGTTTTTCAAAAAAATTAAATCTTCTATGGTGGAAAAAGAGACTTTAGCCCTGGTCTTAGCCATTCAACATTTTGTGGTCTATTTAATTTCAGTCTGTGGACTTTCTTGGATCTAATGCGTGGCAAGAACCAAAGAATCATGAGGTGGAGCCTTGTTTTACAGCCCTTCCACCTACAGATTAAACACATTCGTGGCAAAGACAACCTAATTGCTGATGCTCTCTCGCGGCTGTAAGATATCTCCATAGTGTTGGGTATATCTTCTCTATCTCCTCTCTCTTTTCTTTAGTTTTGTTTTGTTGCTTTGTTTTCTTCCTTTTTTCTCTTTCTCTCCCATTAGTCTGGAAGTGAAATGGAGTGGGATTTGTGGAGATGAGTATTAATATTATTGTAAACTACAATGTCATTATATATTTAAATGGTTGTTTTGCTTGTGTATATGTTCCTTCTTGATTGGTCGGTTCTTTAGATAATCTCCTTTTTGAGTGGGAGGTGTGACGACCCTGAGTCTATTCCAGGATACTATTGGGCACAGTGTGGCAGTTCCTAATTGGTCTTCTCTGCTAATTGTTAATTAATAGCATATATAAGAGCATATGTGTTATCTGTTGACTGAGATAGGACTCTGTGGGATGGTTTCTCAGAAGTGGCTCTGATTCAACATGTAAGATCTTGCTGATTCTCTAACATTTGTTCCCCTTTGCATTTCTTATATTATGTAGTTAAAGTTTTGTTGTCATATTTATTTCTTTGATTTTCTTTATTATCCCTAGACTTATGTTTATTATTGTTACTGGCTGCTGTGTATTAGTTTAATTCAGTAAAAATTGGCATTTATGTCTTTTGTTTGTTTGTGACCTCTTTTATGGTGCGGCTTTAAAACGACGTGGATCGTAATCAGGAATGGAAAGCGGAGGGAGACCTTATTGACATATATGCCGACCTGCCCCGTCTCCTCCCTCCTTGGTCGGAGCCCTCTGTCACTCCTGTTCCCACGTCCTCCCAGAGGGGGCTTCGGTTTCCCTGTCTCCCCCAGAGAGGGTTCCTGTTTCAGAGTTTAGCCCTGAATGCCCAGAGGCTCACAAATGCCCGCCCACCTGCCCGCTCCTGCCTCCTCCACCGCTGTCATCTGGCAGCCCCTCTGCTCGCCCTCAGCCCACCATCAGTACGGTGCGAGCTCCGCGGGTCTGCCATCCTCCATCGTCACTGTGGCTGGAGAATCCCTTGCCTCCGCCTCCAGCCTCTAAGCCCCTGACTCCGCCTTTGCCCGTCGACCCAGCGGCTCCACCATGACTCCTAGCGCCCTCTTCTCCGCCGTGGCCCATCTGTCCACTGGCTCAACCGGGCTCCCTCGTCCCTCCGCTTTGGTCTGTCATTGACCAACCATCACCTCGGGACTCCACTCCTCTGGCTTCACCTCATCCCTTTGTCCCTCCGGCTCTGTCAGGCTCCTCCATCCCTTCGGCTCCACCTGGGTCCTTTGTCGATCCGGCTCCCGTTGGCCTTTCCTGGATCCCCTCCTCCGTACGGTCGCCTGAGCCCTCTGTCTGCTTGGACCTTGGATCCTCTCCGTTCGCCCGCATATCGGATCTTCTCCTTATCTACATTGGGCTCCTCGCACAATGATCAGCCACCATGGGCGGCACCTGGAGTTGCGGCCCTTCCTCCTCCATGACTCCTCCCTCCGCCGGCTCCACCGTGGGTCGCCATCATGGCTGTGGCCTGGGTCCTGCTTGGCTCCTCCTGCGCCGGTCTCATCCCTGGCTCCTCCCTCCGTCATCACCTCCTTGGGCTCTGCCTGCCGACCCCCATCCCTGGGTGTCCATCACCCTCCTGAGCCTCCTCCCAAGTTCTCACCATCCCTCCCCATGTTGTAACTACAGTGCGAGGACGCGCCGTCCGGGAGGGGGCAATATGTCAGGATTATGAACTGTTTTGTGGGGTGTTTTCACGTATGTGCCATATGTGGTTGGTCCTGTTCCTGTTCTCGTTGTCTCGTTATTAGTTGATTCCCCTCACCTGTCGTTCCCTCATTTAGAGTAGTATTTAGGGTGCAGTCTGCCCCATGTTTCATTGTTGGGTCTTATATGTCTTGGCATTGTGCTACGTGTGTATGCTCCTGCCTGCTCTGTGTTACCCCTTCTAAGGATTATTAAAGAGTGTTGTTTAAGTTTACTCCACGTCTCCTTGTTCCTCGCTCCTCACAGTAGGCAATCGTGACAACTGAAAGTCTTTGGGATGTGCTGGAGTAGACACTGCCTGTCTAAAAAAAAGTTGCACACTCTTATCTAGTAATTATTCTCTCGCCTTTAGAATCAGAATCAGAACCAGAACCAGAATCAGAATGAACTTTATTGCCAGGTATGTTTACACATACAAGGAATTTGTTTTAGTGACAGAAGCTCCACAGTGCAACAGAATGACAGTGACAGTGACAGTGACAGGACAGGACACAGATAATAAAAAGAATAATATAGACAAAATAGACAATGTACAAAAAAGCAAAAACAAAAAACAATGATATAATGCTAATACAGTGATAGTTCGGAAGAGGAGGAGAACGTCAGGGGTGGCGGGGTGGTAAACTCTTATTTCCCCCGAAACAAAAATAGAACAAAAAATAAAGTGCTGCTCGGCTCTCTGCCTCCACAGTATTGCAAATGGTCACAAACGCACACTGCTCCGAACATCGCTCGGGATACAGCCCCCTACCACAATAAATGTATATGTGTGTGTGTTCCCGGAGTATTGTTAAGTGTTCAGAGGATGGGATTACCTGAGATAAGAAAAAGGTTCTGTGTCTGGTCGTCTTGTGCTCAGTGCTCTGTAGCGTCGACCAGATGGCAACAGTTCAAAGAGGGAGTGTGCTGGATGTGAGGGGTCCAGAGTGATTTTGCTAGCCCTTTTGCGCACTCTGGATGAGTACAGTTCTTGGAAAGAAGGAAGTGTTGTACCAGTGATTCGCTCAGCAGTCCGGACTACCCTCTGTAGTCTTCTGAGGGCAGATTTGGTAGCTGAGCTGAACCAGAAAGCTATAGAAGTGCACAGGACGGATTCAATGACTGCAGAGTATAACTGTATCAGCAGCTCCTGTGGCAGGTTGAACTTCCTCAGATGGCGAAGGAAGTACAACCTCTGCTGGGCCTTTTTGACAATGGAGTCAATGTGATTGTCCCACTTCAGGTCATGAGAGATTGTGGTGCCCAGGAATCTGATTGACTCCACTGCAGTCACAGTGCTGTCTTTGATGGTGAGTGGAGGGAGTGCAGGGGGGTTCCTCCTGAAATCCACAATCATCTCCACTTTTTTGAGCATGTTCAGCTCCAGGTTGAGTTGACTGCACCAGACAGCCAGCTGCTCAAACTCTTGTCTGTAAGCAGACTCGTCACTGTCCTGAATGAGGCCGATGAGTGTGGGGTCGTCTGCAAACTTCAGGAGCTTGAAAGAGGGGCTTTCTTCAGTGCAATCATTTGTGTAGAGGGAGAAGAGCAGTGGGGAGAGGACGCAACCCTGGGGGGCGCCAGTGCTGATCGTACGGGTGCTGGATGAGAATTTTCCCAGCCTCACTAGCTGCTGCCTGTCTGTCAGAAAGTTGGTGATCCACTGACAGACGGAGGTGGGCAAGGAGAGCTGAGATAGTTTGGGCAGGAGAAGGTTTGGGATGATAGTGTTAAACGCCGAGCTGAAGTCCACAAACAGGATCCTCAAATAAGTCCCTGGTCTGTCTAGATATTGCAGAACATAATGCAGTATCATGTTGACGGCATCGTCCACAGACCTGTTTGCTCTATAGGCAAACTGAAGAGGATCCAGCAAGGGTCCAATGATGTCCTTCAGATAAGCCAAAACCAGTCTTTCCAATGATTTCATGGCCACAGACATTAGAGCCACAGGTCTGTAGTCATTAAGTCCAGTAATTTTGGGTTTCTTTGGGACGGAGATTATGGTGGAGCATTTGAAGCATGAAGGAACTTCGCACAGCTCCAGTGATCTGTTGAAGATCTGTGAAGATGGGGGCCAGCTGGTCAGCACAGGTTTTCAGACAGGATGGTGAGACATCATCTGGGCCTGGAGATTTTCTTCTCTTCTGTTTCCTGAAGACCTGACACACATCATCTTCACTGACCTGGAGTGCTGGAGGGGGAGAGGGGGGTTGCAGGAGGTGTAAATGGTGTTTTTTCAAACCTGCAGTAAAACTCGTTCAGATCGTCTGCCAGTTGTTGATTCTCCAGAGACTGTGGGGGTGGAGTCTTGTACATGGTGATGTTCCTCAGACCAGTACATACTGAAAGCAGGATCACCGGAAATAATTGTCTTAGCTTTCCAGTATAATTCATTCTTGCAACTCTGATATCCTTTTTAGTGTGTATTTGGGCCTGTTTTACATAATCTGCCCCATTCTGCGAGCATCTTCTTGGCCCTGCGGAAGCGTCTGAGTTTTGCAAATTCAAACCAGTGGGTTTATATATTAAATGATAAGAATGTCCTGGTAGGAATGCACATGTCTTCAAAGAAACTGATATAAGATGTTACAGTCTCTGGGAGCTCATCCAGATCGGTGGCAGCAGATTCAAAAAACGCTCCAATCAGTGAAGTCAAAACAAGCTTATAAATCCTGCTCTGCTTCATTAGTCCAACTTTTTACAGTCCTTAATACAGGTTTAGCTGATTTCATTTTCTGCCTGTAGGTCGGTATAAGATGAACTAAACAGTGATCAGAGAGCCTCAAAGCTGCTCGTGGGACAGAGTGATTTGCATTCTTTATTGTGGTGTAACAGTGGTTCGATATATTACTGTCTCTGGTGGCACATTTAACATGCTGTCTGTATTTTGGCAGTTAATGGGAAAGATTTGCTTATTAAAGTCCCCAAGAATGATTATAACACAGTCTGGGTGTTGTTGTTCTGTGTCTCTGATCTGATCAGCGAGTTTCTGTAAAACCGAGCTCACGTGCCGTTGCGGAGGAATGTAGACACTGACGAGAAAAAATGAGCAAAACTCCCGCGGCGAATAGAACGGCTTGCAGTTAACGAAAAGCGCATCTAGATCGGGACAACATATCTTCTTTAACACTCTAACATCTGTACACCACCTTTTATTAATGTAAAAAAATGTCCCGCCGCCGTGCGATTTCCTCGTTGATTCTGTGTCATGGTCTGCTCTAAACAGCTGAAAGCGGGCAAGATGTAGCGAATGTCGGAATGGCGTCATCGCAGGTTCGTGACACCCAGCGCAGCAGAGTTTGAGCGAACACAAGGTGCTACACGGGAAATCCCCACCCCCACGAGGGAGCAGCTCTGGTGAGCTCCGACGAAGGCCCGCGCATGGCGAAGAGGAACAGGTGGAATCTCCAGCACGCCTGCCGTTTGCTGGCCTGAGTTTACGTGCTCAAGCGCGCACTAGTAGCGCAGAGAATGCCCCGCCGAAGGAAGATGCAGCACAACATACCTCCGCCACCACAAACTGCATCTACAAACGGTCAGACACGATGAGACACGTGAGCGTCGGGGGCCGTAACCGAGCGAGAGTACAATCAGAAAGACGGTATACGATCTTCTGGTCGTGTTCTGCGAAGAATGTTCAGCGAGTCAAATCCTGGTAAAACGGATTGTGTAAGCATGCAGACGCATAGCATCAAGCCCCCCACAACCCCCACACATTTCGCCACACTGGAGCCCCAACGTCACACACAGTCCGCTACTCCTTCCTGCTCTGATGCACGTGGTGCCACAACAAGCACGTGTAGAGCCAAAAGCACGTGAAGGTCGTGCCGTGCCATGGTTTGCGTTTATATGCAGCTTTAGCTTTGATTAGACCAAGAGAGAGCTTGGCATTCATTGTGGCACTCTTCACCAACTCTATGCGCTCTAATTGTCAATAATTTATGCCATATACAGAGTAACAGTGTGAGATCTTGTATGACAATGGAGAGGAATACTCTTTACCCAGCACGCATCACCCAACGGCTTTCCAGTGGGGTTAACGGTCCGTCGCGACTCTTTGCTCTTTGGTGGCCCAGTTCATGTGTGAAATGTTCATCATGCTCCTGACCGTTCTTTACCCAATCTGAGCTAATGAATCCTGAGTATTTCATACCTGGAATATGGAAATGGACTTAGATGATATATAATAATATATTTATTAATACAAGCCAACATGGTATCAGCGGTGCATCAGTTAGGATTAAAATAATTTATGCCAAACATACAACATGCCAGAGACATATTAATCACTGAAAAATGATTAAATCCTAAAATCTTTAACATTTGCTTATTTAAATCCAAACAGGCACAAGGGAATAACAAGTGCCACTTTAAATTATAGCCTGCAGATGTGACACTTACCCTGTAACCACATGGAACAAGGTATTTTTGGCCCGTAATTACAAAGAAAAATGTTCCAATAGTGTTAGTTTTTCTTGGCATGAAACACAGAAGACCACAGAACTAAATCACCTGCACTTTTCTATCAAATCAACATTCTGTATAATCACTGAGGTCCAAGTGTTGCATTTAATCATGTTATTTTTGTATTTTACTTCCTGGAAATATCTGATAAAAGGTAAGCTTTTTCCACTGCACCTCGATGGGCTGCAATGCTATTCAAACTGATTTGTTGCTCAGTAATGTCCATTATGTATCCAGTAATAATAGAATATGTAACCCACCATTAAAAAATACATACAATAGTCTATATGTATACTGTAGATACACTTTTATTACAAAAACATAAGCAGTGTATGATTAAATTGCTCCGAAAAGAAAGCTTTTTGGTTCCTCGTCTACTGTGGGAATTTCAGATGAGGAGATCAACAATTCTACAGTACCCACAAGGGATTCATCTTAGTCCTCTAACAACACAGGCACCACGCCAGAGTCCTCCCACATCATGGCCACCATGCCAGATTCCTCCTATGTCATAGCTGCCATGCTAGAGTTCTCATATATCATGGCTGCCACACCAGAGTCATCATGTCTGTGTCAGACCCTGTGCCTACAACTGTGCTACAAGACTGGAACAGTTTGGGGCTGCTGGGGCTGTCGGCGCGAATGAGAACTCTGATTGGATGCTCAGTTTAGCGAACGAGTCAGTGCCCGAGAATTAAAATGAAAGTGATGAAAACCAGTAAGTAAATGAAGGCGGCACAGACAGAGGGCTGTTCTAATGTTACATGATCTTACCCAAGCATTCCAATATGCTAATATTTTCATAACAAGACGCTTAAAATGAAGAAAGTTTTCAACATAACTGATATTCTAAATGGAAAGCAAGTGCTGCTTTGTTTTTACGATTTGATTGTCTGCGTATACCTTGTATATCATTGTTTCGGTTTCTCCTTTTAAATGACGAATATATACTATTGATAGCTGTTGATATAGAGTTATTTCCTCTCACGCATGCGCAGAACGCACATGTTAATTTGGCTGTAATCTGTGCGGTGTGTTCTAGCGCAGCTTTTTGGTCCAGATGCTGCCAACACGAGACGACAACACCGTCTGCTTTAGTCGCCGCTAGTTCTTTGAAGTCGGCTTTGTGAGTCCCGGACTTTATAGGCCATAAGCCAGATGCCGCATCCTTAGTCTCAAGTCTGATAGTCCCAGTGAATGCTACTGCCATCTTGTGTGTTTGGACTGCACACACTTCCCTGCGGCCACTCACACCTATTATCTCATGACAAAATAAGGTCACCCGTGCCTCTTCTGCTACAGCCACAGAAGTCGCCAACTGTGCTCTGACACAGCCATGAATGCTGTCCATGCATCCTCTGTCACGGCCAAGAAGGTCATCCATGTTTCTTCTCCACCATGGTCTCCTGATCCCGAGTGGTCACCTGACCCTCCACAGTCTTAACCATGATCCAGGTCATAGTGCAGGCCCATCTCTCATGGTTCATTTTTGTTTTGCTTTATGTCTTGTAATAAGTTTATAGTTTGTTTTTGGATTATTATTTTGAATAAAACTGTACTTGGGTTCTTTCTTTTTACTTCTCCTTGTCTGCTTCAGGCTGGCAATGTTACAGTGTTAAAGTGTCTAAATATTTTAAAAAGAGAGAATTTTGATGTTCAATTACTGAAGCCACTGTAAACGTAATTTAGAAGCAGGGTTAGTTCCACTTTTTACCCAGGGTTATGAAACCCTGCTCTGGAGAAAGTATAGCACTGTTATTGCCATGCTAAACCCACACTGCAGTCCCAAACTTATACAGTGTGAAATGGCATATTAGAATGTTACAGCTAGATGCTTTAGCAACATACATCCAATCATGTACCTCATATTCAGATGCTTTGGACAGTAGCAGAACACCACATCTGGTATAAACAGTCATTTCAGCATTTGAGTGGGAAAATGTCAAATAATATAATATGCATGAATTGAAGAAGTATTCTGAAAATAACATATAATATATAATCCAGAGCCAGCAAGGATCAAAGCCTTTCACAGCAAGTAAGAACTACGTCATTATAGCAGGGAGAAGAGAGCCAAGAATTCACTGAGTTCCTAGAGCAAGGAATCATCATCTCCTCCCAACATATCTCCAGGAGACCAGAGATAACAAGCAGGGGAAACCTCCTCAAGTAATTGCACCCCTGGAGGACTGAAACGGCATCTCTGCAGTGACAAAATTGATTAATACAATTTCCAAGCCTGCATCTTTCTCATCAGGACTTAACACTTACGGCTTATTAGGGGTTGCGGGGAAAAAGGGAAATAAAATCGATACAGCATAGTATCGCGATATTTTCGATGCTCCTGGGCCCAACCTGTATACGAGACACTGGACGCCAAAATTGATCTTTTATTATATATTGGCTGCAGACCATAATAACAATCAATTTCTGTTACAGGCAATCGGAGGTCGGGGTTAAGTTTTTTTCTAAAATCCTTTAATGCACGGCAAGCCGTTGATTATCCTGCTTATTCCAAGGTAATTGCCAAGTTAGAGACAAGTTAAAACTAGTATTGCTCTTTGCAGTGCAATATTTGACCGAATGGGTAAAAATTACAGTTATTTTCATCAGTTACAGAATTATAGAATTACAGAATTATAACATTTATTTGAATTAATTATCGATTGTGGGTTCGAGAGAGGGAGGAATGGGGAAGAGAGCGAAAGGGGGAAAGAGAGAGAGAGATGACAGTTGTGTGTGTGAATTACCTGCATCTGTGCGTCTCTTACAAACAATGAAGTTGTTAGTTTAGTTACTCAAACAAAGATTTTTCCTCTCCGTTGCTGAGGAATATAATGCAGTGATCCAGTTTCTAAGCCATTTTATTAATAAAAGTAGCGGGGCAGCGTTGACAAGTTTATGTTGGCATAGTCCTGAACGTTTCTGTGTGCGCAGCGGGATCTCTCTGTCTCTCTCTCTCTGTGTGAGTGATGTGTGTGTGTGCATTTGTGTGTGTCAATTAAAGCACCACATTAATAAAGAACGGTGATTAAACTGACTTGGAAACACCTGTGCATTAAACGGTTTTACTGCATATCTGCCAGCCAATCAGAATCAAGAATTCCAACAGACAATGGAATAAATGAAAGTAAAATATTCTAAGAGCACAGCAGTGCATAGTATACCTGTGTAGCCATTGTTTTTTACTTTAAGAGTACATGTTATGTTTAATTTAAATGTACACATTTAATTTTAATGTAATACTATGTTTTATTTTAAATTTAACAGTGATTTACTTTCAAATGCCCCAATTGCTGAAGGGTCTGCACAACTTTTTAGTACAAATTCAAGTTGCACTGTTCAAAACACCTGTTGTAGCACAGCAGTCCATATCTGTTTACATTTAATTAAGGTTGACAAGACTAGACTGTAATACAAATAGCTGAGTTTGCCAGCTGCATGCAACATTTATGACAGGTTTTCATGAAAGTGTTGGTCAGTTTGTCTGCTTGACAATCCCATTTTGCACCAACAATAAAATGGAAGTGAGATAAACAAACTGAGAAATGTTTCTTTTTAGTTACAACAGATGTTATCAAAGTTTTCGTTTGGTGACATAATTTGAAGTTGGAAAAAGGTAATAAATTGCAATATATCGTAGAATATCGCAATATATTTAAAATCGCAATAATATTGTATTGTGACACAAGAATCGTGACAATATCGTATCGTGGGGCCTCTGGTGATTCCCACCCCTATCGCTTATGAGACCAAAATGTTGATGACATATACAGTCTGCCAAGTTGTTAGCGGGGAATAAAGAACATTAACCTTCACGTATGTCATAGTATAAAGTTTTCAAACATGCTTTAAACAGAGATGAACAACTATAAGAATTTAAATATGTCACAAGTTAATCTTTAACAATTACATTTTCATGCACCATAGGCTTAAAAATCCTATGAGAATCCATTTTATCCAACATCATTATAATAACAGAGCAAATTAGCAAAAGGAAACTAACCGTGCAAGAAAGTGGTCATACTGAATAACCTCATCAGAGGACATGTAAAAAGAAATTATATATTGTTTTAAGTACAAGACAGAGCATCCTGAGTATACTGCTGGTCTGGAAGGCACCTGGAACACGATGGGATTACAAATCTTGTAATCTTATTAATGTTAGACTTTCTAACAACCTCCAGGACAATCACACCTTATTAAACAAACATATTTATAAGAATATATAATTTATTTATTAGGAATATCATATTTATAAGATTATACAAGTATATGTCTGCTGTAAATCTCATTTTAAGAACCAGTGCTATATTGCAAAACCTAAAGAGCTACTATGAGACATGAAAAAAAAATGTTGGTTTTAATAAAACATTTCACATTGTTCAGAGTAATTAAGAATTTATTATATTACCCTGTTAGCTTAGCAACAAGCTAAAGTCAAACTATCTCTATAGAGCTAGAGCTATATCTAGTCAGAACTAATGACATTCCGTCAGAGTTGGTATTGATTTTGATGAAGTACTTACTTCTTTGCCATTAAAAAAAGTGTAGCTTTACAAAATATATGGCTGAACTTCTTGCAAAGAAACTGAAGTAAAATTGTTACTCATTAAAAAGAAAGTGCCTTTCTTCTGATTTTGTGAAATAGGAAAATCAAAAGGTGAGACTTTATGGATGGAAATTCAGCCATTACAGCAGAAAAGGCAGATAGCAATTGCACAAACTACAAAAAGTACAAAAAGAAAAAAAAAACAGTGCAGTGTGTAAAATGTGTACAATACATCATATCAAAATGCAATATAACAAAATTGCATTTAAATGATGATCAATGATGATAAATACAGGCCAGCTGCTCACTGCTTGGTAACATTTTGTTTGGCTTTTCTTTATTGTATAAATCCAAGTAATATCTTATTCTTTAAATACTATTTTAAATCCAGTCAGTTTAGTTTTCCAAAAAAAACTTCATTTTTATGTATATCTATATATTACTATAGCTTTTAATTTCCTACTTATTTCTGTTTTTCTTAGTATAAGTTGAATATACAGTTTATACACAATGAAGAGTTCATCATTAGGTTAGTAATTATGGAATTGATTTGTTTTTAATGCCAGATAGAGACTTGCAATTGAATTAATCTTGCCAAAAGATCAAATAAGGAATCAAATACATGCCAACTAACCACATGAAACAGAAAAATAATTGGTAACACTTTACAATATGGGTGCACAAATATGCATTAACTCATACTTAACTAATCCACAGATAATCACAAGTTAATGTATAACTCATGAAGAGCTAAACCATTTATTAATGATTACTACATCAGCAACTAATGAACATTCTATATGGTTCATGGATTAAATAATAAATAAATAGTTATTAGTTAAATTTGTCATAATGTATTAGTTCCCTAATAACATATCATATTAACTAATGATGTAAAAATTCAGTGGTCAAAGCTATGTACTTCAACTTCCAGTTGTCTGCTTTAATTAATCATTAGCTAATGATTTGCAAAGGCATCATTATATTATGACTTTACTTGTTGAGGCACAGAACTATTAACTAATTGTTAAGAAATATATCATTGTGATTATGCAGGGATTTTGAATTAGTTAGTTAGTCATGCGCCTCAACAAGTAAAGTCATAACATAATTGTATTTTTGCAAATCATTAGCTAATGATTAATTAAAGCAGACAACTGGAATGTGAAATGCATGGCATCGACCCATTGTGGTAATTAGCACATGAATTTACACCATTACTTAAATACAATATGTTATTAGGGAATTAATACAATATGACACATTTAACTAATAACAATTTATTGATTACTTAATCTAGGAATCAGATAGAATGTTCATTAGTTGCTGATGCAGTAATTATTAATAAATTATTTAGTTCTTCGTGAGTTTTATATTAACTCATGATTATCTGTGCATTAGTTATGCATGAATTAATGCATATTAATGCCACCGAGTTGTAAAGTGTTACCAAATAATTAATTACTTTCCTCTAGATTGTCTTAACAGGACTAAGAGTTCTGTTCTTGTTATATAAGTTGTCAGAAGTCCGTAACTCACTCCAACACTTTTCCACAAACCCGTTTCAACTGCTGGATGAGTGGGGTAAGAATATATGTCTGTCAACTCAGCATAGCTGAAGCCTACAGGGAACACAGCCTTACACTGTGCTCTTACACTGTAACCCATGCTATAAGAAGCCACTTTTCTGGATTTTACACTGCAAAAATTTTACCACTGAATCAAGATGGTAAAGGCAAGATTTTCTGCAGGAATGCAAATGAGGCTGAGCTCACAAAATAAATGAGTTCCAAGAAAACAGCATTATGCCACATATACACACACATACATGCAAACTGAGAAAGGAGAATCTTACTGAGCTGTAGAGGAAGCCCTCTGCATTCATGCCGATGTAGAAACCTGCTTTAACTCCCTGAATGGCCACCACCCTTAAGCCGACAGGGATGAGATTGAAAAGAGCTAGGGAAAACAAAGAGTAAACATTACAAAACAATAGGTTTGGAACTGCTTGAACCACACTGGGAAAAGTGATAAACTATTAACTAATCTAGCATTTCTGATAGAAACTATGGGATCTATAAAAGGTGTTAATTGGGTTACTGAGTAATGGTGAAGGTAAACAGTATGGATGAGAGTTGGGTAATCTGTGCAACGTTTTACCTAGGCTGTCATCTAATCAAGGAGAATAGAGATAAAGGTAAATCTGAAGTATCATTAATAATCAATCTTATAGTCTGCAACATACAGTTAGGTCCATATATATTTGGACACAGGCAAAATATTTATTATTTTAGCTGTTGACCGAAACATATTAATGTTACAGGTATATAATGAATATGGACTTAATGTGAACACTCTGAGCTTTAATTTGAGGGTACTCTCAAAGTTTAAGGAATTACAGCTCTTTAATATGTACCTGCCCCTTTTTCAAGGAACCATAATTAATTGGACAACTGACTCAAAAGCTGTTTCATTAACAGTCATGGGGGTCCGTGTATGCATTAAGAATCCATACAACTGCAGCAGTGGAGGACTATTATTCTGCTGCGTGATACTGCAGAAGAACTGATGACGGCACGGTTTGATCTTCGGCTGACCAATCAGCAGAAAGGGGTGTTTAATTCCCGCCCACATGTAGAAATCGAATATTCAAGCTGTTTATTCATTTTTCCACCCATGAACGAAAAACGAAAATTTAAGCTGAATTCTTGTTTTTCGTTTTTTGGATAAAAACGAAAAAACAAAAAAGGAGCCGTTTTCTCATTTTTCTACTTTCAATATTAAATCAAAAAACGAATGATCGAATGATACACGGATTCGTGTACCTATGTATAATTCATTTTTTTATTTAATATTGAAATCAGCAAAATTGAAAAAAAACGGCAAATTTTCGTTTTTCATTTGTTCAAACAAAACGAAAAATCAAGAATTCTGCTTCATTTTTCGTTTTTACGTTCAGGGACAGAAAAGGAGTAAACTACTTGAATATTCGTGAAACGCCCCTCTACGCTGATTGGTCAACCAAACATTACAACATAATACTAGTCCTTAAAAACATAATAAGAGTCCTCCGCTTCTACGGATTCTTGACATGTTTATTATTTCTACTACATTTGATCTCTTTCTCTTCATCAAACAGCCATATTAACGAATGGCTTGACACAAACCATTCAAACCAAAAAAATAATCTTTTTTCAATTTTTCAGATTTCAATATTAAATTAAAAAACGAATTATACATAGGTACACGGACCCATGGGCTATTCCTTCATTATTTCTACATCATTTAAGCAGGTACAAGTTCTGGAGTTGATTCTAAGTGTGCTATTTGTATTTGGAATCTGTTGCTGTGAACCCACATCATGCGGTCAAAGGATCTCTCCATGCAAGTGAAACAGACAATTGTTAGGCTTCAAAATCAAAACAAATCCATCAGAGAGATAGGAGGAACATTAGGAGTGGTCAAATCAACAGTTTGGTACATTCTGAGGGAAAAAAGAATGCACTGGTGAGCTCAGCAACATAAAAAGGCCTGAATGTCCTTGGAGGACAACAGTGGTGGATAATCGGATGATCCTCTCCAAGGTAAAGAAAAACCCTTTCACAACATCCAGCCAAGTGAAGAACACTCTCCAGGTAGGTGTGTCACTGTCAAAGTCTACAATCAAGAGAAGACTTCACAAAAGCAAATATAGAAGGTTCGCCACAAGGTGCAAACAAGGCCAGATTAGACTTTGCCAAAAAAACATCTTAAAAAAGCCAGACCACTTCTGGAAAAGCATTATTTGGATGGCTGAAATTAAGATCAACCTGAATGACGGGAAGAAAAAGTATGGAGAAGACTTGAAACAGCTCATGATCAAAAGCATACAACATCATCTGTGAAACATGGTGGAGCAGTGTGATGGCATGAGCATGCATGGCTTCCAGTGGCACTGGGTTACTGGTGTTTAGTGATGACGTGACAGAAGACAGAAGCAGCCAGATTAATTCTGCAGTGTATATGGATATAGTCTCTGCCCAGATTTAGTCAAATGGAGCAAAGTTGATTGGGTGGCGCTTCATAGAACAAATGGACGAGGACCTAAAAAAATACAGCAAAAGCAAACCAGGAGTTTTTGAAGGTAAAAAGTGAAATATTCTAAAATGGCCAAGTCAATCTCCTGATCTCAAACTGATTGAGCATGCATTTCACTTGCTGAAAACAAAACTAAAGGCAGAAATACCCACAAACAAACAACAACTGAAGTAAGCTGCAGTAAAGGCCTGGCAAAGCACCAAAAAGGAGGAAACCCAGTCTCTGGTGATATCCATGAGTTCCAGACTTAAGGCAGTCACTGCCTGCAAAGGATTCTCAACAAAATAATAAAAATGAACATTTTATTTATGATTACATTTATTTGTCCAATTACATTTGAGCCCCTGAAAATGGTTGTAATTCCTAAGCATTTATGTTATATTTTTGTTCAACCCCCCTTGAATTAAAGTTTAAAGTCTGCACTTCAATTTAATCGTGTTGTTTCTTTTATTCTTCTGGTGGCATCCCGAGCCGCATTTACGAACATTCTGTCCGTGCCACCATCTCATGGCTGCCGGTCTAGCCTTGAACTCTGCCTTCTCCACCGTGTCAAACAAGTTGTCAACACGTCATGTCAAGGGTCAGCTCCACGATTTGCAATTCCCAACATCCCTTATGTAATTTCCGCGTCTCTTCCTGTAGTCAAGTTTCTGCACCCTACCACTCCCTAGGACAACTGTGTCATCTCAGAATATTTCCATGCTTACACCCTGTTCAAACCATTTTTGTTTTACCTTGACTCTTATATCTGTACAAACTGATCGCTGAAAAAGCCATGACAACTTATGTTTTTAAGTTACTTTAACTCATAAAAATAATTTAAGCAATTTAAACTTTTTTTATAAGTTATACTAGATTCAACTTGATTTTTAAAGTCAGTTTAATGTTACTGAAATTCAAGGAGTCCAATTTAGTTAAGTGAACTTAACATTTGAAGTTGTAGAGTAGTGCAGGGCACTAATGCCAAATCTATGGTGGCCGAGAGAGCTCAACGCGCTGCAATTTAAGAAAACACATGCAAATAGATAAAGCACAAGCAAATTAAGAAAACATCTTCATCAATTTGACAATACACGCGCTGCAAATCCTCACAGCACATGCAAATGAAGAAACGCGCTGCAAATCCTCACAACACATGCAAATGAAGAAACGCGCGGTAAATCTTGTTTTTGTTGTTGAGGACACCTGGTCATCACCCGCCGTTCTAGGGGCATTCTCTACGACAAAGCTTACATCTGGCCCACATGAACTGCAAAATCTTGGCAAAGTCAGCCATTGGATGCCACAGAAAGGGCAATACATTTTGATCTGAAAAACAAGTTGACTGACGTTTGCACATTGTATTTGTATTCCATTGTCCTTTCTTTCATTAGCCTACTAAAAGGCCCTGATTAAATTGTAATTTTAAATATTATTCTTACTGTCAATCTGCAATTTATTTTGACTTGGTTTTAACAATTAATGAAGCATTGCGGATTTCATTAACCTTGAAATTTTAATTAAGTTAGCCATCTTATATAACGTTTCACAGTTACTCGTGTAATTTGTCAGATTATTTAGGCTAATAATATCTCAAAGACAAAGGAATCATGCAATCAGGGTGTTAAAATAAACAAAAAACTCACCTTTCAGTTCACCGACAACTCCACTGACCAATAGCCACTGCACAAATCGTATGCCCAATTTTAGGATTTTTTGTAGTGATTTGAAATTATTTGATGAATCTCTCTGCTCATCACTTATTAAGAAAGCTGTTAAAGCTACTGTATTGATGGAAAAATATTGACTTTGATGTAAGGGTTACCTCCTGTGTATTCTTTGAAGCTGACATTTTATGTGTAATTTTCCATTTAAGTTATTTTTATTTTTATTTATTTATGATTTATTTAAAAAAAAAGATGTTTAACTTTTTATTTATTTGTTTTTGTTCTGTTGATATTTCATTTTTATTATTCTTTATGTTTATTGTTTTGTATTCTGGTTGTGTATGTAATTTATTGCTATGACTGTATCCCCTGTGAATGTTATATCTTCAATAAAAAAATAAAAAAAATTAAAAATAAAAAGGAATACTACAGAAAACTCAAAAAAAAAAAAAAGCCACTGCACAAAACAAACCCCAGCCGGGTCCGTCACTTTTTTGGCTCCCCATGAAACATTTCCGTTGTGGTCAGTGCTATTTGCAGCGCGTTTCTTCATTAGCATGTGTTGTGAGGATTTGCAGTGCGTTTCTTCATTTGCATGTGTTGTGAGGATTTGCAGTGCGTGTGTTGTCAAACTGATGAAGATGTTTTCTTAATTTGCTGGTGTTTTTTCAATTTGCATGTGTTTTCTTAAGTTGCAGCGCGTTGAGCTCTCTCGGCCACCGTAGGGTACGCATGTAGTGTGAGCTAACCGCGCCAGAGCGCAGAACTTTTGATACGTGCAGCATGATTGCGTTACCATTTCTGAGAGGCAAAAGTTATAGATCTGTAAAGCAATATTGTGAAAGGGCCGTGAGTCCCAAACGACTCAAAATAATAAACAACAAAGTTAACAAAACGATGCACTCCACTGTGCTGAGCAAGAGCGCTTCTCCGCAGCCTTCCAGCTATCGGAAACTTCATATTTCCCACTTATGAAGTTGTGATTACGAGCTCGTTGCATTCTTTTTTTGTTAAAAATAACAGTGAACAGTGGTTGGTTTGTGACTGTTGATGCTTAGCCTAAATAATTTTATCGGTAGCGTTCATGTGAACGCTGCAGTCTTAGGCCCACCCCAAATGCTCTCAATGGTTGAGACGCGTGATGACACCCATCCCAAGGCAGTACTGATCAACATCCCACCCCCTCCTGAGACCCATGGTTTGGCTGTATGTGAATTCAGAGCCAGTGAGCCAGTGGGCTTTCAAAATAATTATAGTGATAAAAACTGTGTTAATGCGCGATAAAATAATTGTCGGCATTAATTAATCAATACGTTAATGCGATAATAACGCATTAACTTGCCCAGCCCTAATATATATACACACACACACATATATAATATATATATATATATATATATCAAGTTGGCGTGCGGGGTGTTTTAAAATGAGGATGGCAGTTATATAGGCCTATATAGATGTCCCTGTTACACGTAATGTGGTCACATTTTCCTGTTTAAATAAAGATGTTTCATAAACAAGAGAACAAAGATTATTCTATTTGTATGTTATTCTATTATTTTTTTTTATAATATTTTAATATTAAGTATACTGCAAAGGGTTTTTATGTAATTATATTATTCCAACATAACAACACTAAAGGCCAGTCCGTAACAATTTGAACACTAGTTGGAAACAGTTTTACAATAAACGTTTCATTAGTTAAACCATTAGTTAACGACTTTAGTTAACATGAACTAGGAATAACCAATAGCCAAGTCTACAGCATGTATTCATTTATTAATTTTAACATTTACTAATGCACTATTAAAATCAAAGTTGTGTTTGTTAAAAATAGTATGCACGGTGAACTAACATGAACACCAATGAAACAAACCCACTCTAGAAAATGCTGGGTTAAATACAACCCAGGGCTGGGTAAAATAGGGACAAACCCAGCAATGGGTTGTATTGGACCAAGCAAAAGAGCAATATACCTTAAATGCTGTCAACCATGTTATTAGCTTGTCATGTGTTAGGAAAAAAGTTTGCACACTAGTGTTCCGATAAGCCACTTTAAAACTCGTTATTTTACTTTTTTTCCCATTTTTTTTTATATACGGTATGAACAGAACTGTGCTATTTCAAACATACTGAAATACTTTAGAAGCGAAGCGAAGGCGGAGCGGTGTTTGTGATATCAGTGAGCGAGGAGTGGAGCGGGAGCGGGAAATGGTGAACCCGGAGCGGAGCTGGAGCAGAGTGATTATTAAATGCTCGGAGCGCAGAGGGGAAATTGTTGATGCTCCACTCCCTCACCTGACTCTGAGATATATATAACATATATATACCATACACGTTGGGCAAGACGATGTTTTTTTATTGGAAATACATCTGAAAAAACGCGTAGTCTAGCTTAAGGGTCTAGACTTGGACATGCATAAACACCCACACAAGGAGTGGTGCCAAATACGCATTTAAAAAAGTGTGCCTGAACTACGTATTAATCCGGTTGTAATGATCGCGAGTTAAAAACAAAAGAAAAAGAAAACCTACAGCTGCAGGAGTCGTGACTCAAAAATCCTTTGTGATTGAAAAGTAAGACAGACTAGATTTGAAGACTACAGTAGATTTAACTTTATGTTAATAAGATTTGGTAGGCTACTAGTTAGATGGCTAGCCTCATGTCCTAATTTCAGAAGGGCTACCTGTTATTTTTTGTCTTTTAATGTTATCAAAAAGGTATATTTTAAAAGGCGGTTGGCACATGGTAACAGTTTTTACCATACTTCAAAACAAAATTTAAAATAGGGAACAAAATATGCCAATATGATATCATTGAAGACAAAATGTGTTTTTACTGAGAAAAAAACAAGATTTGTTTTTTAAAAAGCCTTTTCCAAAAGGTAATCTGGGAAAAGGGGGGTCGTCTTATAATCAGGGTCTTCTTATATTCGGGCCAATACGGTATATATATATATATAGAACTATAATTTTGAAACACAAATAATAAATGAGGCTCAATCATCTATTAACAAACATGCGTGTTTATTAGTGGTTAGACGGATCGTAGTTGATCCGTGATCCGTACGGACCAAGCCCCACGGTTCGGCACGCATGTGATCTGCGGATTAATTGCAAAATTTAACCATAATAGAGTATAAGTTTATCATTTGTTCGTATTTACACAAGCAAGCGAATTTTAAAATATTCCAGAGAGAAAAGGCGAAAGGGAACTCGATTCGTTACTCGCACGCTGTTCTCTACGCGCACAGCTGCACACACATGAAGCACGCACACGCGTTTCAGACGGCGGGCGAACACCGAACTGAATCCTCTTCTGAATCCTCTGAACAGACACATATACATAAAATTATGACAAAATACCCATCTCGACAATCATTCAGGTAAACACAGTCAGTTATGTCTCAAGTGAATGAAAACAGCTGAGAAAGAAATGTGATGTGATGTGTATCATTATATCGGATCCATGCATCAGGTCTTAAAGGGACAGCGGCCTATAAATACTGCTGCTGTCATTAATGATCATCAAACAACAAAAACAGCTGTGATAAAAAAAAATCTATATTTAATTTATGCAGTGTTATTTTCCCTAATTATTACATTTCCGTATTTGAATGCTACACAACATTATTTATTTGTAACTGTGATGTTTATTTTATCTATGCTTGTAATTTGAGTATTTGTTCTTATTTTTACTGGCTGCTCTCTTGTCTCTTTAATCATGTTTAAAATTTCTTAGTTAATCTAGTAGTATTTGATGTGGTATCAAAGAAGTACTTCGCTTTAAGTAATAAATGAAAAGCAGTTAAATGTAAATATTTTTATTTTCTTGCTGATCTGAAAAATGATCTGATCCGTGGGTCAAAAACTGTAATGTGATACGAACTGTGAGATTTGTGATCCGTTGAACCACTAATGTTTATTTTAGCACTTACGTCAGTGAACACGCAACACAGCCGTATTTTTGGCAGTGTTTAATGTATTCTGCATTATTATGAATAAACAAAGATGAGGAATACACAAACTCTTGATTTCATTTCAAGACACACAGTTTAAGTCGGCCACAGTGAGCAGTTACAATGTTTTTGTATGCATAACTGATTAAACCATATCTATGAAGATTTTTGAGTGTGTGCAACTTCTCATCCTGACACTAGATCTCCCAGATTTCATACAAGATTTAAACACACTCTAAAAACAAATACATTGTGACCGAGCTAATAATAGTAGCAGCTTCTTTTTTTATTATGAAGGGGGAAATATATATATCAGTGGTGTGAAAAAGTGTTGGTCCTTTTCCTGATTTCTTATTTTTTTGCATGTTTGTCACACTTTAATGTTTCAGATCATCAAACAAATTTAAATATTAGTCAAAGATAACACAAGTAAACACAACATGCAGTTTTTAAATGAAGGTTTTTATTATTAAGGGAAAACAAAATCCAAAACTACATGGCCCTGTGTGAAGAAGTGTTTGCCCCCCTGTTAAAACTGTGGTTTATCACACCCGAGTTCAATTTCTCTAGCCACACCCAGGCCTGATTACTGCCACACCTGGTCGCAATCAAGAAATCTCTTAAATAGGACTGCCTGACAAAGTGAAGTAGACCAAAATATCATCAAATGTTAGACATCATGCCGAGATCCAAAGAAATTCAGAAACAAATGAGAAAGAAAGTAATTGAGATCTATCAGTCTGGAAAAGGTTATAAAGCCATTTCTAAAGCTTTGGGACTCCAGTGAGAACCACAGTGAGAGCCATTATTCACAAATGGCAAAAACATGAAACAGTGGAGAACCTCCCCAGGAGTGGCCAGCCGACCAAAATCACCCCAAGAGCACAGCAACGACTCATCCAAGAAGTCACAAAAGAACCCACAACAACATCCAAAGAACTGCAAGCCTCACTTGCCTCAATTAAGATCAGTGTTCATGGCTCAACAATAAGAAAGAGACTGGGCAAAAAATGGTCTGCATGGCAGAGTTCCAAGACGAAAACCGCTGCTGAGCAAAAAGAACAAAGACTCGTCTCAGTTTTGCCAGAAAACATCTTAATGATCCCCAAGACTTTTGGGAAAATACTCTGTGGAACGACGAGACAAAAGTTGAACTTTTGGAAGGTGTGTGTTCCCATTACGTCTGGCGTAAAAGTAACACTGCATTCAGAAAAAGAACATCATACCAACAGGAAAATATGGTGGTGGTAGTGTGATGGTCTGGGGCTGTTTTGCTGCCTCAGGACCTGGAAGACTTGCTGTGATAAACGGAACCATGAATTCTGCTGTTTACCAAAAAAAATCCTGAAGGAGAATGTCCGACCATCTGTTCGTGACCTCAAGCTCAAGCACACTTGGATTATGCAGCAGGACAATGATCCCAAAAACACCAGCAAGTCCACCTCTGAATGGCGCAAGAAAAACTAAATTAAGGTTTTGGAGAGGCCAAGTCAAAGTCCTGACCTGAATACTATTGAGATGCTGTGGCATGACCTTAAAAAGGCGGTTCGTGCTCGAAAACCCTCCAATGTGGCTGTATTACAACAATTCTGCATAGATGAGTAAACCAAAATTCCTCCACAGCGCTGTAACATACTCATGAACGGGCTGCGGTTCTAAGGTCAGTTTGCAATTTGGGGCAAGTTGGCACATTGAACTCTCTTTATCTGGGCTTATACTCACATCAACTATTTCGTGTATGTTGCTGCTTATACATTTAATTTTATTTGTGTGAATGAAAGCTATATTATTATGTAAAGTATAATATATATATAATATAATATATAATATATATATAAAATCAGCATCAATCAACAAAGATGGATCATATTGTGACAACTTACCCCATAAACTCTGCAAAAAACATTAAATGGATTTCTCCAAAAACATTATTATTAAAAACACCCTACCTAAAAAAAATAAACAAGGATAATAATCTTGGATGAAAAGCTGTGACAACTAGCCCCAGTCTAATACTGCTGAATTATCTATGGAGCCTACAATCTATGTGATAATTAACTTCAATAAATAATAACAATATATATTTTATTTAAATGTTTTAGCTTCGAAAGTGGCTATGTAACTACAGTATGTAACCCTTGATATATCCATATTGCGCACATATCTATTAGACATCGAGTATAGTGTTATGTGTCAAATCTAACAAATGTAATACTATAGAATAGTATAATGATATTATACTAACTAGTAATGTGTATAGAAAATAATCTGTGAAATACCTTCTTTGGGATAGTGAGATACGAAAATCCCAAATCTGCGCACATTCATGTTAATCCAGAGGTGCGTGAGATGTAGCGCAAGACGCAAAATAAACTGCAATTAAACAGTCTCGTGTAAAAATCGATCTCTGAGCCGCACATCATAGATCCATATGTAAACAAACTGTAAAAATACACCGCAATCAAATATGAAACGTTGATCCGACAGTTACCAACAGCTTTCCAAAACCACCCCAAACCTATCAGTGCGCGCAACTCTCTCGGCAACGTCTCTCTCTCTCACTCACTCACACACTCACACTCACACACACACACACACACACACACAACACACACGCACATCTTTTCCACAGTGAGCATATGATCACGACATTTTGCTTTGAAGTCGAACCTGAAACTGTGGGAATAATTTTGAAACTTGGAGGTCATTCCAGCAGCTCTTCATCCTGAGAGGCGTGAGAAACCTGTTTTACATATATTTTTGCTAGGGATGATGATGTGATGTCAAGGATGCGCATAATTAGGACACATTCATGTGAGGCAGTCTGCATTACAGCTTTAGACAGATTAGCAAGGTGTGTCCTGAACTCTGGATTCACAAATGTAGCCTAAATGATTAATTATGTGTTTTATTGAACAACATTATTTTAAAGTCATCTATCATTATTTCAACTCCATAGTTATTTATCCTTATTGTGCATGGTTAATTTTTTTAAGCCACATTAACCATTTAAGGGTGACATTAAACCTTTTTTTAAAAATGTTTTTAAAAATGCAAAATAGCTGACAAAGTGATAGACAGACAGATAGATAGATAGACAGACACAGACAGATAAACAGATAGATAGACAGACAGACACAGACAGATAGATAGATAGATAGATAGATAGATAGACAGACAGACAGATAGATAGATAGACAGATAGATAGATAGATAGACAGACAGACAGACAGGGACAGACAGACGGACAGATATGCATTAAAGGGTTCGTTGGGCCTTTTTAAATGTCTTATGATGCTGCAGTCCCATCACTTCATTTGAAGAAAACAGAACATTTTTTTTACACTTTTTCTATTCAAACTCAATTAAATCACATGACCTTTTGCATTTATGTGATCACAAACCAAACTAAATTAAATCATTTGTATTTGTAATGTATGTGATTCAGTGCATTATGAAATCAAATTTACAAATGTAGCCTAAATGATTTATGTATTTAATTGAACAACATTATTTCATTTTTTAACTTTTTATTTTAAATGTCCCAGTCTGATCATTTAATTTGAAGAAAGCTGAACAAAAACTTGACTATCAACCTCAATTAAAACACATGACCTTTTGCATTTATGTAAACATAAAACAATGATTCAGTGCATTTTGAAAAAAAACAAAAACACAATTTACATGCATAATGCAGGATTAGTTATGAAAACTAGTGGGTTGTACTAACATAAGAAATTAAGAGAAAATATATTGCATCACTTGCTTATAACTACATCACTGTTTTCTTAAAATATGTTTAAAAAATAATTAAATATTATTTAATGCAAACTGCATACATCATTTAAAAATGTACCTTAAGTGTATTATAAATCAAGTTACTATTGCTGTTCTTTGTGTGTGTTGTGGTTTTGCTTTTAAAGAAATGTCTAGTCCACTAGAGCGGGTTGTAGCCCAGAAGAAGGAGGCCATTGAAGCCGTAATGGAGATGTTTGAGAGAGGAGCCGAGGTGCTGGCCAGTGCTGTTGGGGAGCTATGCCCTCTTTTTGAAGCTTCTCCAGTTTTGAGGCTGGTCTTGAACAACGTGGAAAGCAAGGAGATCACATATGTCAAAGATCAGTGAGGAGCCAATTAGATGCCCTCTCATATCAGCTACAGGACATTGACTCTGAGATCAGAAGGAGATGTTTAGATTCCCAGTTTTTCTCTGTGGAGGAAAATTTGCGGAACCAGTTTAGAAAATACATAGACATTCTGGAGGCTAAACCTGAGTATAAGGAGGTCAAAAAACGTTTGTTCTTGGAGCATTTTTTCATAACAGGTGGAGAGAAGAATCTCTGTGTGCTTTATGGTGCTGTGATGGGGAACAGCACATTTGGGGAGCCAATCATGGATGTTGTGGAACAATACAAGGCCAGAAACAGAAGGGTCCTGGAAGACTTCTGCGTCAGGCTGAAGGAGCTGCTCTGCTTGGGAATCATCGCTCTGCTGGGATATTGTTTCCTTACTCAGGGTGAGGAATCAGAGCAGGAGAAGATTCAAGAGTGGAGCACGAAGATCCAAGAAATTGAGACGAAAATTAAGGAAACGATAGAGAAATGTGTGGATTTGTTTCCAGAGCAATCCGAACTGGACATCAAGAGGCTTGTGAAGGAGAAAGAAGATGAGAACCTTCAGGAAATGGCCAAGGAACTGCTGGACTTCCTGATGAAGAAGTACGACTGGGTGAGCTGGTCCATCAGAGCCATTAGCAACTTGGGCAAAATTAGCAACTTGAGAGCTGGACAAAACTTTCAGTGTGTGGCTGGACAGAATTATTTTGAAGTTTCTCAAGGAAATGACACCAACCTGCTGGTCTCGTTCAGCAGCAACCCTCAGCCTGTGCCCAACGAGAGCGTGAAACAGACGATGGAAGGTCCTGCGAGGAAGGGAGACGCCAAAGCTGTGGTGGAGCTTCTGGAGAAGCAGTTAGCTGGGTTTCTGGTTCATGCATCAGTCGTCACAAGGACAGCTTTGCTCTGTCGAGTTTTCCTGAAGAATGTCACTACTGGGAGAAACATAAGAACGTGAATGTGTGTGTGCATTCAGAGTAGATTTAGACAAATAATTACAATTATTACAGTATATATCTATGTTAGTTATCATTTTTTTGACTAACTAGCACTTTTACATTATTCCTTTGAAAAACTGCAGCATTGTTATACAGGTGCATATAAATAAATTAGAATGTCGTGGAAAAGTTCATTTATTTCAGTAATTCAACTCAAATGTGAAACTCGTGTATTAAATAAATTCATTGCACACAGACTGAAGTAGTTAAGTCTTTGGTTCTTTTAATTGTGAAGATTTAGGCTCACATTTAACAAAAACCCACCAATTCACATAAAGCTTGTCAGCAGAAGGAAGCATGAAGTGCTCTAAAATGTCCTGGTAGATGGCTGCGTTGACTGTGGACTTCAGAAAACACAGTGGACCAAAGTCTTCTTTTCAGATGAAAGTAAATTTTGCACTTCATTTGGAAATCAAGGTACCAGAGTCTGGAGGAAGAGTGGAGAGGCACAGAAACCAGTGTGAAGTTTCCAGTCTGTGATGATTTGGGATGCAATATCATCTGCTGGTGTTGGTCCACTGTGATTTCTGAAGTCCACAGTCAACGCAGCCATCTACCAGGAAATTTTAGAGCACTTCATGCTTCCTTCTGCTGACAAGCTTATGGAGATGCTGATTTCATTTTCCAACAGGACTTGGCACCTGCCCACACTGCCAAAAGCACCAAAAGCTGGTTCAATAACCATGGTGTTACTGTGCTACAAACTCGCCTGACCTGAACACCATAGAGAATCTATGGGGTATTGTCAAGAGGAAGTTGAGAGACACCAGACCCAACAATGCAGTTGACCTGAAGGCCGCTATCAAAGAAACCTGAGCTTCCATACCACCTCAGCAGTGCCACAGGCTGATTGTCTCCATGCCACGCCGCACTGATGCAGTAATTCATGCAAAAGGAGGCCCAACCAAGTATTGAGTACATACATATGAACATACTTTCCAGAAGGCCAACAATTCACTAAAAAGTTTTTTTATGGTTATGAAGTATTCTAATTTGTTGAGATAGTGAATTGGTGGGTTTTTGTGAAATGTGAGCCAAAATCATCACAATTAAAAGAACCAAAGACTTAAACTACTTCAGTCTGTGTGCATTGAAATTATTTAATACACGAGTTTCACAATTTGAGTTGAATTACTGAAATAAATGAACTTTTCCACGACATTCTAATTTATTGAGATGTACTTGTATGTTCATTGTAAGGTTGCTATCACCTGTCCAACTGTACGTTTAAAAATTATTATTTTTTCACAGTTTGTTTTAGAGACAGTTTGTTTTACTCTAGGAAATAAAATAAATGGTTTTGTACATTTTAAAGGAATAGTTCACCTAAAAATTCTGCACGGGGGAGGGGTATTTACTTAGAACTGCTTTGGACTGGTTTTGCTTGTAAACAGTGCTTGATATGTGCATATTTCTCTCCTGATTCAGAAAAGTTGACTTTTTCAGCGGAGAAAGCAATATTATAGAGGACTCGTATTTTAGCTGGAATCAATGGTTTGAAGTTAAAAAACGTCTTAATGATAGATTTGTTTCTGACAAACAACCAGCGTTTGGCTTCACAAGACATTAATTGATGGACTGGAGTGGTGTGGCTGGGGGGGGGGGGAAACTTGTAGTTTTATGCAGCTGTTGGGGACTCTCATTCTGACGGCACCCATTCACTGCAGAGGATCCATTGGTGAGCAAGTGATGTAATGCTAAATTTCTCCAAATCTGTTCCAATGAAGAAATTCATCTACATATTGGATGTTCTTTGAGTGTACTATTCCTTTGAACATATTAAACACTACCATGTAAACTCAACTGCCATATTTTCAAACAAAATAGGTTGACTATTTTTGCTTTATTACTGGGCATGTTTGCATCATAATGTTATAATATAACTGAATGTCTATCTGAAAACATTCCCTTTAAATGCTGAAGGCAGCAAACATGTTAAATGCTTTGATGTTCACTGTAAAAAAAAAATAGTCATTTTTACAAAATAATTTTGGCTGCTGTGGTTGCCAGAATAATTTTGTAAAAAATACAGAAAAACTGTAAACATTTACGGCCAAAAACTGTAAATGTTACAGTACAAAACTGTAATTTACAAACAAGAAAATTTGAATGTAAACCAGTCAATTCAACAATACACACTGCTATTAAAATCTGTTTTGTAACATACTGACAACCACCATAATAATGCAGGTGGTAAAAGAGAAAGCCACATGAAGAATCAAAGCTCATCACAAATAGCTTCGCCACAAGCAGAAGTATATACTAATAAATAGAAGGTGCACAGAGTCATTCATGCAAAAACAAAACACCATCATGGTAACACACAATATACTTAAATAATGGCATTCAACTTTAAATTAACAACAGAGGAGTTCAAACCACACAACATAAAGCCTAAATATACATAACTAATAACAAAAACTTTTTTTTTAAACTTGATTATTTAAACAAAATACTTTCAATTGTGGAGTGTCATGCAGGGAATTCTGGGATATCAGTTTACAGTTTTTGACTGTAAATTATACATTGATTTGTTATTTTTACTTCTAAAAACTGTCAAATTGACAGCATTTTACTGTAAAATTACATGAAGTATCTGGTTAGATATTTTACAGTTTTTCCCTGTATATAGTACGGGAAATTACTGTTAACCTAGTAACAGTTTTTTTCCGTAGCGTTTTTACAAAATGTTACAGTTAAAATTACACGTATTTTTTACAGTGTTGTTATGTAAACAAATGCTTTGTAGTAATAAAACTGAAGCAATATGACTAGACAATACTGGCAAACAAAAGTGCTTCCCCATTTAGCCTGCATGATAATAACATGAGCTGACAGCAGAGGCGGACTTAACCATTAGGCAAAGGTAGGCGACCGCCTTGGGCCCCCAAAAGCCAAGGGCCCCCTAAAATGCTTTTTATATGCGAGATGCTGTGCGGACGCACAAGTGGATGCTGTGGTGTTAATTACCATGACAGCCGTCTGTGGTCCGCGTGTGAACGTGCATTCTTATGCAAAAGTAGGGTGATGTAGAAAAGGGACGGAATCCCGGAATCTATTCATAAAAACGGAATTTACTGTGTGACGGAATGTGACGGAATGAACGGCGCAGACGCGCGTTTCGTTTGCTATTTAAGCTCGCGCAACGCTCGCGGTTGTCGTCTGTAGTAGCTAAATAGTATTTTTGCCATTTAATATTCACATACACTAGTCCATATCGCGGTTTGATTGCATTTAATTGCATTTGATTTATTCATTCAATATTTGACGAATTCCGTGACATTGTTCGTTACACAGTAAACTTGTGTAGCAGTTTTAATGTACAAAAATTAAAGGGTTTGTTTAATTTTCATTGGAATAAAAGATAGATTAATGTTTTTGCCTTCATTTGATTACCAGAAAAATGAAAATACATGACAGAATTTCTAAAAAATAAAATAAAAATTGCATAGGGCCCTATTATTGTATACAAATTAATAAATTAAGTTAAGTTGTTTTTATAAATTCAATTAATTAGATATGTTTTTGATTAAAACATTAAAATGGAATACAGAAAAGTTACAGGACAGCGCAGAATTGGCCCTTAAGAATGTAATTTTGTTTAATTTTAATAGGCCTTAAATTGCTGTAAAAATTAAAACAAGTTTCATGATTGTAATTACTTAGACATGTTTTTTTTGTTCAAAGGTTTAATCATCCAGAAAAATTAAAACGGAAAAAAAGATTTTGGAAAAAATAAACTTAGGTTATTTTGGGAAAAAAAAAAAACGTAGGGCCTACAAATTCACTGCATATGAAGCTATGATTTAATACTAAGCACAGTGCGTAGTCTATCGGGCCTATTTTAATTTTTTTTAAAATGGGCGCCACTCGTTTTTTTTTGTGAAAGACCCAAGAAGGACCATGTCACTTTCCACACAGGCACACTTCAAGTTTGGTTGAAATAATCCTTAAGCATGTAAATTTATAATTTCCTTCAGTTTAATTTAAATGTGCAATTAAAATAAATAAAAATAAATGTATGTTTTAAAGTTTAGAATTAGACAGCCTTGCGTTATAGACAATTGCATAGTGAAAATTACCCCAACGCTCCACCTTGTGTCCAACCTACTCTAATACTATTATAACCTGTTTAAATGTGAACAAGGGATTTACAACATAAAATAAATCCTTTATTTATAACATGTACATGAAAAATATAAAAGATTAGGAACACAACTATGGGACAAGGTAGCGCCCAAGCAGCGAGCAACAGTGAAAGGAACCTCAAGGTTGTAAATGTGTGAAATTGTATAGGGCCCCATTCCTGTATTTTGCCTGGGGTCCCCAAATCACTAAATCCGCCCCTGTCTGACAGTATCTGTTCCTCATCAGCCATAAAAAAGCCCACGGCAAGACGTCTCAGGAAACTAATGCATGTCTTGCACAGCCGAGAGCACATGATGTTAGACTAATATATACCCTTTAAAAATGTATGTCAGTTCAAAGTTGAATTTATACATTCCCAAGAAACAACTGAGGTTCAATTGTTTACTGATTTAGCTTTTTTCAAGATTATAGGCTATAATAAATCTATTTTCAGTTTTCTGTCTGGTATGGCATGTTTCACATTAACATGACTTATAAGCGATTGTTGACATTCGTTGCTATTAACTCTCTGAAGTGGACACATATCACTCAAAGCCACGTCTAATTAAATTACTGCTTTTGTACATAGGTCAGCAGTTTCTGGCTAGGGGTTGCAGAAATAGAGGGTGAGTAACCTTTCACTGTTAATATACAGATGACGAGCTCTAGAGTGCTGTGATCAGCTCTCCAGATCCACTCATTAAGATCACTGAAGTGCAGATAGAGGGAACAATCCATCATTTTACACCCAGTCGGGCCTTAAGCTATAGTATGTGATCATATTGTATGCTGCTGCTACAAAAAATTATGATCAGCCATTAGTGTCTTCACATAAAGACTGAAATAGCATTAATAATTCAATGTGAAAATAAATGACATTTTTTCTGACATCTGTTCCAGAAGTATTCTTCCCAATAATTTTTACCATACAGAAAATAATTTTGGGGGGAAAAATGCTCAATAAAGAGTCCAAGATCATGATCCAAACAAACCAGCTGTGAGATGAATGAAAACATTACAAACGTTACAAAACATTTTTAAAAAAGCACAGTACAAGTTAAATTGTAATTGTAAAAGATTGTTACATTTATGAAGAATTCTCATCCCATGAAGCACTGCAAATACCGTGAATCAAAAACAATGGCACAATATAAACCTATTGATTTAGATTTTAGTATTAATATACTATTATATTTTTTGTTAATATTTAGAATTAGATTACACAATTATTTAATTCATTGAATTTTTTGTTTAATGTCATTTCAACCATTTTAGCGAAAGTTTTTGAACTTTACCTAGTTTGTTTTTGTCATTAATTAGAATTTTTAATGGTTTTAGTTTTGATGATGATAACCCTGGTTTACACGCATTTATTGTTAATTTAGCCTAAAACAATAGCCTATACACTGCAAAAATTGCTTTTCTTACTTAGATTTTTTTTGTCTTGTTTTCAGCCAAAATGTAAAAAAAAAATTAAATCAAGAAGGATTTTCTAGACAAGTAAAACTGATTGTCTTGTTTTCAGAAAAAACTTAAATTCAAAATTAAGTTGTGTTTCTTTTGCTTAGAACAATAATCTGCCATGGGGGTAAGTAAACTAATTTATTCAAACCGATAACAAGATTATTTTTCTTACCCCAGTGGCAGATTATTTTGCTTGTTTCAAGCAAAAACTCACTTAATTTTGACGTTTTCTTTTTCTGAAAATAAGACAATAATTTTTACTTGTCTAGAAAATTCTTCTTGGTTTAAGAATTGTTAGATATTTTGGCTGGAAACAAGACTAAAATCTAAGTAAGAAAAGCATTTTCTGCAGTGTATTTTTAGGTTACTGCAAAATATTTACTATATAGGCTACACAAGTACTTAAAGTATGTATGTATACTCATACTTAAAGTACTTTAGTAAAGTTTAACATTTGTAAATGTGTATTCAAAACTTAAATACAGAATACTGATTTGCCTGAAATATTAATAGTCTAAGCCATCTCTTTTTCCTGTTTCAGAGACTGAATGGAAACAACTGGCTCAACCAATCCACGTTATTTGTAACATATTGTGGGGTTCAGCCATCTGTAACTTGAATGTGCGAGGTTTCCATTCGCTTCCAGTTATTTTATTTCATCTCAAAACACTCTGTTATGCTGCTTGATATTGCAAACTGGTATTTGATGTTACATTATTTTAATTCATGATCATAAAACACACTTGTTATTCTTCCAGTTATTTAATAAATCAGAAGTCTCGTGGATAGAAACTCCTATATTCATTAGCGGTTGGGGCTTCTGTCTTGGTTGGAGCTATTGATCCCAAGTGGCTTGCTTCCATCTCTGATAAAGGTTTTTTAGTGGCTTACACCTGTCTGCTACTAATTTAAAACATATGAATTGTATTTTGGTATGACATAGTGACAATACAGTTGAAATACAGTACTTTTTTACAAGAAATAATAAAAGAAACATTGTCTGTTGATATGCACATTCACCTGGGCAGATGGCGCTAAAACACATTTGAACTAATTGATGACATTTTATATCAGCAAACTCAGCGCTAATGACAACTAAATAGTGAACCACAGAAAAAAGCTTTTCAAAATGTTGCTATTTAGTTGTTAAAACTACAACAGGCTTTGTTGTTATAGAATGAAAATAAAGGCCCAACCTACTCTAGGAAAGTCAATATCAATATTTAATAAACCAATAAGTGGTTTTATAAAGCCCAACATCATAGTACTGTCAGAGATGGTGCATCAATCCCATGATACCTCACTCTGGTTGCATCTGCCAATCACAGCCTGAGCTAATGACATTACCTATTCATCAGTGGACCATCGACCGGACTCATGCCTTTAAGTGGCCTGATCTGATAAAAAGCATTAAAACATTTGTACTGTGACACACACCAGTTCACCCTCAGCCTCCGCACAGGATTCATCCTGCTGATGTGTCGGACTGTGCCTATCAAACCTCTGAATATATAGTTTTCTTCACAGAATGGTAATGGTAACTAAGGAATTACATGCATTCCTTCTCCTCTAACTGTCTCTCTGTCTGTCTCTGAGGACTTGTCAGCACTCTGGAATCTCTCTCTGTCTCACTGTTTTCTCTCTGGTGGTGAGATAAGCTCAACTCCTCTGCTCTGTTGACTCTAAACAGTGTGAGTGTCTCCTCAGCACTGCAGTATATCAGACTGTCAATAAACCTCCCTCCCTTCTGCCTGATTCATTCCCACAACACTTACAAATTTGACAGGAATCAACTGCTTCCCTTCCATGACAGAGTGTCACTTTCATGCCAGTAATAGTAATAATAATAATAATAAAAAAAACAAGGTTTGACAAAAGTGTGACAATGAACTGCATTATCGATGTAGATGGTTTGACAAGTGTTTTTTTTTCTGAGATTCCACACTATCGGATCACTACTAGGTGGTATACATATATATTCAATATTATTATACAATTTATATAAATAATAAAATTAATTAACAGTACATTTACAAAAAAAGCACTTATTGTGCACATAAGTTATACAGGTGCATCTCAATAAATTAGAATGTCGTGGAAAATTCATTTATTTCAGTAATTCAACTGAAATTGTGAAAATCGTGTATTAAATAAATTCAATGCACACAGAATGAAGTAGTTTAAGACTTTGGTTCTTTTAATTGATGATTTTGGCTCACATTTAACAAAAAACCCACCAATTAATTTCAATCTCAACAAATTAGAATACTTCATAAGTGAATTGTTGGCCTTCTGGAAAGTATGTTCATGTACTGTACATGTACTCAATACTTGGTAGGGCTCCTTTTGCTTTAATTACCGCCTCAATATGGCGTGGCATGGAAGTGATCAGTCTGTGGCAATGCTGAGGTGGTATGGAAGCCCAAGTTCCTTTGACAGTGGCCTTCAGCTCATCTACACTTTTTGGTCTCTTGTTTCTCATTTTCATATCATCAGGGTTACTCATAGATTCTCTATGGGGTTCAGGCCTGGCGAGTTTGCTGGCCAGTCAAGCACACCAACACCATGGTCATTTTAACCAACTTTTGGTGCTTTTGGCAAAAGGTGCCAAATCCTGCTGGAAAATGAAATCAGCATCTTCAAAAGCTGGTCAGCAGAAGGAAGCATGAGGTGCTCCAAAATTTCTTGGTAAACGGGGTGCAGTGACGTTGGTTGTCAAAAAACACAATGGACCAACACCAACAAATGACATTGCACCCCAAATCATCACAAACTGTGGAAACTTAACACTGGACTTCAAGCAACTTGGGCTATGAGCTTCTCCACCCTTCATCCAGACTCTAGGACTTTGGTTTCCAAAAGAAATACAAAACTTGCTCTCATCTGAAAAAGAGGACTTTGGACCACTGGGCAACAGTCCAGTTCTTCTTATCCTTAGCCCAGGTAAGACGCCTCTGACGTTGTCTGTGTTCAGGAGTGGCTTAACAAGAGGAAAACAACAACTGTAGCCAAATTCCTTGACAACGTCTGTGTGTGGTGGCTCTTGATGCCTTGACCCCAGCATCAGTCCATTCCTTGTGAAGTTCACTCAACATTCTTGAAGCGATTTGCTTGACAATCTCATAAGGCTGCGGTTCTCTCGGTTGGGTGTGCATCTTTTTCTTCCACACTTTTCTCAACTTTCTGTTAACATGCTTGGAAAAAGCACTCTGTGAACAGCCAGCTTCTTTGGCAATGAATGTTTGTGGCTTACCCTCTTGTGAAGGGTGTCAATGATTGTCTGAACTGTCAGATCAGCAGTCTTCCCTATGTTTGTGTAGCCTAGTGAACCAAACTGAGGAGACCATTTGAAGGCTCAGGAAACCTTTGCAGGTGTTTTGAGTTGATTAGCTGATTGGCATGTCACCATATTCTCATTTGTTGAGATAGTGAATTGGTGAGGTTTTTGTTAAATGGGAGCCAAAATCATCACAATTAAAATAAAATAACCAAAGACTTAAACTACTACAGTCTGTGTGCACTGAATTTATTTAATACACGAGTTTCACAATTGAGTTGAATTACTGAAATAAATGAACTTTTCCACAACATTCTAATTTATTGAGATACACCTGTATATAACATAAGTAATAAGTATATCACAAAAGTGCTTTTAATTAATGTATGCAACAGCCAATCATGTTCAAATGATTACATTTTTACTATCTCCAAATGTATGTAATCATTTGAGTATGATTGGCTGTTGCATAAAAATTTAATAAAAGTGCAAAAAAAAATTATACATATTAAATAAATACAATAATTTGTTGTTGGACACTTAAATAAAAAAATGACCAGTATTAGTATCAGTATTAGAAAAAAAAAAATCACAGTTTGTGTTGCAGTCTTCTTCAAACTGCACTGCAAAAAAAATAAGGAAACAAATTAGGCATCATGTCATGAGATGTGATTAATCTTTGTTGTGCTCTCTGTGAGTTTAGTTTAAACTCAACGTGAAAGGGTCAAGAGCGTGAGAAAGTAGAAGATGGAAATAAACATCAATGCAAGCTGGAACAGTGCAAACAGGAAGAAATTGCTGGGATTAATAAACTGCAGAATAAAATGAACTTTATAATCAACTCTCTGTATTGCAAAGGTTTTATGCAATAAAAAATAATTTGTGACCTATGAGTTCATGAGTACAGACAGATGAATGTTTTCTCATGGATTTCACAACAGTTCATGTAAGGGATATACTGGACCAAATTTCACAATACATACAGATGTCTCATACAAAATATTCCTAAAACAGCATTGTGCACTTATATCCGTCTTTTAAACTACCAAAAACATACAGTATGTGAAATTTGAAACCAACTACCCTTTTGGCTAAAGTGCACGGTGAAAACTCGTCTGACAGGAACTGGCTAAACAAACAGGCTCATGTGGGAGGAGAGGACTGATCTGGTGTGGATTCCAGTGAACTTCATTTCTGGACTGGGAATGGTTTATTAAAGACATTTATCTGTTAAGTGATAACCGTGCAATTTATCCTGGACTGACTTCCAAATGCCGGATGCACTTCATCTTTTTGTTGAAGGTTTAATGTTATGGATAAATGATTTATATACACTGTAAAAATGCTTTTTTTATGTGTACTGTTTCAGTTTGTCTAAAATTTTGTGTTTAATTCAATGTCTTGTCATTTCTTTGTTTGTAAAATTTAGCAATTTCTGAGTGACATTTTTTCCCTCCACAAGATTTATTAAGTAATAATTTAACGGTTAACAGGGTGGGGGAATTTTAGACCTGACGCTTAAATATTAAGTAATATTTAATCAGCAGACAATGAACAATCAGCTTTTTATAGCTTCTTTCCTGACAAAACCACAAGAGTCATCTGTAGCACACAGCCTTCCTCTAGTTTTCTATCTGTCTGTTGCAGTGCAATACATTTGATCTCTGAGTTCTTGGTGGAGCATCACGTAATCACCAAAGTGACCCTGTACTCTGATAAAACCCAAACAAATTGGATGACAATAAACGTCCTTCAGGCAATAACATTGGATTCACATAACGATTTCTGTGCAAATGGTCAGACGTTACATTTTAAATTCACAACTATGAATCATCCACATTTCTGAGCATGAGGACAGCCAAAATGAGATGACAAACTAAGGTTAAATGACAAATGATCATAAATTAACTCCAATGGCCTTCACAAGACAAAACAGCCATGCATTAATGAAGAACTGCAAAGCGGTGACCTTCTATTTCATCGCTGTCTGGGCTGTAATCACATTTTCCATTTGCTTAAGGTTGAGGTTTTTAAAGGGCAGAGAGAGAGATGCTTTAGGAAACCTGACTGAAATCAATACAGACATACTTGAAGTCAGCCAAAACACTGCTAAACAAACTCACCATCAATATATACAGTGGGTCTAGAAAATAATCACCCCCCATTAAAATAATCACATTTTGTTGCTTTGCAGCCTGAAATAAAGATGGACACAGTTTTTGTTTTATCCAGCTGTATTTACAACTTATAACATCCAAGTGAAAGATAAAACACCAACATGTCAGAATAAATAAATAAGTAAACAGAATCACTGAGTTGGAAAAAGGATCACCCCCATGTGACAGTATTTTGCTGAACCACCTTTTGCTTTAATTGCAGCTTTTAGTCTATTGGGATCTGTCTCTACTCTTTGCACATCTTCTAGACTTTGCAATATTTGCCCACTCTTTTTTGCAGAACTGCTCAAGTTCAGTTAAATTTGATGGTGAGCGTTTGTGGACTGCAGTCTTCAAGTCATTCCACAGATTTTCAATGCGGTTTAAGTCTGGGCTCTAGGCCATGCAAGGACATTCATCTCTGCCATACAGCTGGATAAAACCAAACTGTTTGTCTGTCTCAGTCAGGCTACCACGCAACAAAATTATTTTGTATCCCACTAGATATATATATATAGAAATTTAAGATATATAATATATATATATATATATATAATATATATATAACCCGCTATCTTTTAAAGAAAAAATCGATTTTAATGTGATAATTGGAATTATATGAGATTTTACTGTAGTAACTGTCAAGTCCTCTGAAGTTTTTTTTTTTTTTCAGACCCGAGAAGCACTCCGATATTCAGGTCTGTCACTAAAGCCGTGTTCATCCTTTGCCTTAAGCGAAATGCCATTTTTTCCCCATTAATTCACTGAAAGCTCTTTGCTCATGTCCTGCGATCCAGAAGCAGCTGTTCCCTGACACTGCTTGTTTGAGAAGGAAAGGATGGAAAAAGAATTAAACCCAAAATAATTAGTTTGCCAAGATGTATATACAGTATACTGTATATATATAGTTTTTTTTCAAATGACAGCAGTTGTGAAGAGACCAGTGCTAAAAACTTTAAGTGCTAAAGATAATATAGAGCAGTTAATTTACATTGGATATTTCCTCATTTGTAGATACAATATATCTTGTTTGTCTCACATGACAGACGTTGGCACATTTACAATGAAGCACACATTGAATATTTTCCAATGAAACATTCAGAATGCACTTAAATTTAGCCAAGACAAACCACATGATTACGTCTTGATGATTCTTGGGAGACCCACCTGAATGATCTTTTAGTTTCAATTAGGGCTGTGCGATATTGAAGAAAAATGCGATATTCGATATGCGATATGCGATACGCGATATGATAATGCTTAAAGTGCCACATGCTCAGATGAAACAGTTTTACTCAGCTGTTGCGCAGTCAGTTCTGTAAACTTCTATAACTATCTTGTGTCATATATATATGGTTATTTGTATGTATGTATGTACCAAGAGTTCCTGTAAAACCACAACCAATTCCTTGTGTTTGCGCACACTTAAGTGGTAAATAAAGCTCATTCTGATTCTGATTCTAATAAGAAAGCACCCCTACAACAACTTCTGAAAGTGAACGGTAGTGTTTTACTCGAGCATTACATAAAAATTTAATTTTAACATTAGTGTAATCATTTTAACATGAGTTTCGGAACTGAATAATAAAAAGGAAAAATAAAAAAACTGCTTTGAATTCAATATGCACTGATTCTAATTTAAGCTACAAAAGTAATTTAGGTCAGAGCAGTGAGTGATTTTTTCTTTGTCTTTTGTTCATGGCCCCAAATATTGCAAGCTGTAGCGATATGCATATTGTGATATGTACATTTGCGATATTTCGATATATTGCACAGCCCTAGTTTCAATTAAGAGGACAAACCTGTCTGAATAATTCCAATTTAACAGTTAGTCAGCATGGCCTGCAGCTAATTCACACATAAAATAATTCCCACAATTTACTCTTAGGCACAGGGCTCGAATTGAGGGGGGATGGCATCCCCCTGGTTGAAAAAAATGACAAAAAGCATCCCCTCAGTAACACCACCATCCCCCTTTACCATCCCCATTTAGATTAATGATGTGTATTATGTAAAACTTATCATGCAAATGAAATGTTAAAATTCTCTACTTATGATAATTCACAAACTAAATAGCAGCGAATCGCCAATCAGAACTCAGTACTGTAATCTGCTCACAAGAGGAAGCAAGTTTTCGTAATTTTTCGTGCAAAATGGTTCAAGCGCAACTTTTGAAGTTCTTTAAAAAGAAGACAACAGAAAATGTATGATTTCCCCTTGATTATAATTTAAAGACATTCCTCGACATTATGTTATTGTGCTGTATGTGTGACTGTGAGGGATTGAGAGATGATAGTAGAGCTGAGATTATCGAGTCAACGACTTTGCAAAAACCAAACAAAAACATGTCTTGTTCAAAGTCCAAAAGCATTCACTGCACAATTAAGCCTATTAGAATGCAGTTATGGTGCCCTTATAATTCAAGCAATGAAAGACAGAAATACCCACGTATGAGTTTTTAAGTTTTTATAACAAGAAACTGACCACACCATCCACCCTGAAATATTTGTACAATTCGACCACTGCTTAGGCATGCTAAAATAATCTGATTTACTGTCTACTATACAGATTTATAAAATCAACAATAAAAAGCTTGACTTTTTATACTACATCAAATTTTGCTTCATGTAAATAAGAAATCTATCTGAACCGAAGTGACATCTTGTGGCAGCATATACATAAGCACTTCACTACTCACAGTAAACATCACTGTTTCACAAGATTCTGAACAAGAGATGTAGTTTAGAATTTACTAATAAATGTTAGCAGTTTTATATTTAAGACGAGGATAAGATTTAAAATATATCATGTGGCATAAAAAGTTAATGTTATTGTGGCAATTGCTGAAGCAAGCAACACTATTAATATTGCTCATATCTGTTTCTCAAAACCCCTAAGCGTAAGCAATAAACTTGTGTTGTGCATAAATCACATCTCACATTTTCCCTTTTCTTTAATTCAATGCTAATAATAAATATTATTGATGATAAATGTATGCAGTGAACTATGCTGCCCTTTCTTGCACACCTTGCACAACATTTGTTGCTGTTGTTGTTCAAACCAAAGTAAAATCTTAATCCTCTTTTTTATAACTTTACATCATGACTCATGCTAAATGAGAAAAAATAATGCATGGGCAGGGATTTCAAATACAGAGAACGGCTAGGAAACACACTACAAGATATGGAAGCTGTTTTCATTCATTCATTGCTTTAATATTTCAGATCTTTGCCTAATAGTGTGTTCATCATTGTTTATGAGCACAACTGATTTGCATAGTGCAAGATCTAACAGTGACATGAAGATTTGAAATGCTAAAGCCAGACCCGCTGTAATCCACAACAGCCCCCTGTTCTTCTACAGACGAGTCAATGCATGCCAGTGTGTCCCAGCGACCGCTTCAGCACAAAGGCTCTGGGTTTGTTCGCCTGCCATGTCACAAACAGTAGAGTCTTTCTTTGGCATGTAAAGCAGTGTGACGGAAGTGACCTAGAAGCATCGGGCCCCCAAGGGCTGTTTTCACACAAATTTTAGATTGGCATCTAGCTCGCCAAAGTCTCCTAAAAGAAGAACAATTTGAAGACTACAGCTTATTTATTTGCAAAAAATTTTTATTTATTTATTAGAATTTATCCCTCTGATGCATGGTGTCCACTACAGTTTGGGCCATTCCGAGTGTGATATTATAAGCAAATTACTTATCATTGACATACACAAAATTCTGGTACATCACTGTTATTTTTATGCGTCGTTATGATTTTTATTTATGGAAGCACACTTTCAACATTCAAATTGCAATGGACAAATGTGTAATGGGAATAATTTTTGTTTTGAGGGAGAAAAAAAATAGGCCTATATTTTTCTCTGTGTCATTTAATTCAGCATGAAGAGGTTTTCTTATGTAAAAATGTATAACATTATATCATTTTAATGGTTTTGTAATCTTTTATGCTCGCCAAAGGCTGTATTTATTTGATCAAAAATACAGTAAAAAATTGTAATATTGTGAAATATGCTTACAATTTAAAACAACCGTTTTCTATTTTTTCACTTTACTTTAAAATTATATATTCTTTTACCATCTCGTCTTGCATAGAAGCCACTGTGAGTGTCTGTACCCATGACAACCCGTGTAGAAGGGCAGAGCATGCATGATGTTTAAAATGGAAAGACGCTTCTATGCATTTCTGGCACTGTACCACTACATGCTGATTTTTCTCATAGAAGGCATGTTTACAGGATGTTATCTGTTTGTGTGCCTGTCCCTCGTCTCTTCTAGTGGGCTCAGAGGAATGCTGGCAGGGGATGGAGTTAATCTGAAGGGGGAGTGCCGCAGGAGAGAGTCTATATATATATGTGGACCCTGGGAGGCTGGTGCTTTTAGTTGGACTCTGTTGGAATACTGGAGAACACCTCTGAACATTTCACCAGACTAACGGTGAGTTTTTTTTTTTTTTTGCCTTTGTCTCATTTCCATTTATCATCCTTTCCTTTCTCTTTTTTCATCTTTTGTTATTTTATTGGCACAATTTAAAAAACTTTATAGAGCATTCAATAAAAAGTCACAAAATACAAAAATAAAAATAGCTGGCCTATGATCTATGCTTTTTGTCATGAACAGTTGAAGAAGACACTTTGTGGGAATCATTGTGATTTTGATGCCAGTCAATATTGACTTAAGCACAACATCCTGCCATATTATGTCCATATAATACTGGATGTTGTGCTTAAGTCAATATACTGACTGCCACAAAGCTCTAAGCAGCATTTGGATAGAAATAAGGGACGTGGCTTTGAACTTGAACAGTTCCTCTTTTTTAGAATCAGTTGGTTGGTTCCTTTCCTTTTTTCCACTGAGTAGAACCATCAAAAACAGTGTTTTTTTAATACAAATTATTAGACTGAATTTCTTTGAAACTTATTTTATTATGAAGTAATTTTCTTTCTCAAATCGGACACATCCTGGAGTTTTAATTCCAAAGCCATCTTAATTATTCTTACAAAGGAGGACTTGAAACAATCAGGATCATTGTATTGTTCAGTAAGTATTGTTTTGCTCCTAATTCCATTGAGATCAGAATGCTCCTTTAAAAGATGCATGGTTGAGTCATAAATTCCATATACAAGTTCTACATGCTTATCATTCATAATAATAGCTACTGAATTCCCATAATTGTTCACATAATCCACTAAATCATTATGCGCGACATTATTGCAACAGAGGCAGATTAAGTCTTTGATCTTTGAAATACGTTTATCAAATGTCAGGTTTAGTCTTGTATTTTTATTTGTGTTTATTTTGTATGTAAAAATCTGAGTCATATGGTGTAGAATATGGTTTCACCTCAGGACAAGTGTACTGGTTACAGATTTTCTCAGATCTGGGTGTGCCTTTTTTTCTGTATACTGAGTCCTAGGAAATTAGATACGAGTGTGAGATCATCTCCCTTGTGTAATCGAAGTGCCCAGAAATGCTTAACAGCTAAAGCCATCAAATTCTCCCAGCAACTCCTGAAAACATCTGCTTTGCTATAAATCTGGGGCTTAAATGCTGAATTATTCCCCACAGAAAGGGAGCGAACAGCTCTCCAATTCAAGATGACTGTGTGCTCATAATACTAATAATAAAGTGTGCCAGAAGCACAAAAAACCTTTCAGCATGTTTGGCTTTAATTCTTATAGTAGACACCTGATCTCACTGATCTGCCTTTATTGTTGTATAATTTGCTTAGACTTAGCTGGTGGGGTGTAAGGTGGAACAGGACATCCCCGAACAAGACCAGAAATGTTTCTTTTTTCTTTTTTTTTAAATGGCTCGGGCCCATGGGAAACATGTATAAAAATACAAATACTGGTATTTCTGCCCCTGTGGTCTGGCTGTCCAATTCATCTCAGGTTACTGTTAAGGTCTCATCCTGAGCAAACAAATATGACCCTTAGAAATGTCTGCATTGATTTTAGTATAGATTTTTATGTTGTGGCTTCCACTTTATGATATATATGCCTTGATCTGTTACAGACAAGGGTAAGAAGGATAAGACGGCCTCTCTGCTTTGAACCACAATGAATCGGGTGGAAGAATGGGTTTTGGAGAACAAGGAAAAGGTCGAGAAAGGAGTGGAAATCATGGGGCAAGGTTGCGAGGTTTTAGCAGCCACCGTGGGACAATTCCACCCCATCCTGGAGGCCGTGTTTTTGGCCTCGGCCGAGCTCCTCGGAAACCCAGAAGGCAAAGAGGCCAAGTTTCTTGCTGAGCAGTTTGAAAAGATCAACCAGAAACTTGAAGGTATTCAAGATGAAATCGACCAAATTGCTTTGGAGATGCAGCGGACGACCATGAATAAGCAGAACTTTGACCGCGAGGCGAAGATAATAAGTCAGTATGAGAAGTTTCAAGACTTTGTCAATGCTAAGCCCAAGTTCAAGGAGAAGAAGAAGGAGAAGTTTATAACCCAGTATGAGAACACTGGTGGTGATCTGAACATTGGTTCTTTGTACAATGCTGTAACTGGAGAGAATATCTCTGGAGATGCCATGTTGGACACGGTGGTGACCACAGAGCAAAGGAGCAGGAAGCCAGTGGAGGAGTTCTGTGCCAGACTGAAAAAGATATTTGTCATGGGAATTATAGCAGTCATGGGTCACGCCGCCCTGAAAGAGGGAGCAGTAGGCGAGGGCATGGTGAAGAAATGGCAGGATCGCATGGAAGACGTAGAGACACGCATGAAAGCGGCGGTGGATGACTGCATTGAGAATTTCCCTCTGCAGGCCAAAACGGATGTGGAGCGTCAACTTCTGGAGCGACAAGCCAGCGTTGACCCAGAGTTCACAGGATTTCTACTGGATATCCTTGCGAAGAAATATTACTGGGTTTTCTGGTCAGTTCGGGTCTTCAACCACAGCGGCATATTCTTCTGGAATTGGCTCGCTGGCAAAAAGTACCATGGAAGTGGTGGAGGTGGCAACTTTTTTGATCTTCTGACCCCAAACAACATCAGAATCGTGGTGTCTTTCAGTGCAGACCCAAAACCGATTAACAAGAGCCAGATTGTAGATCAGATAGAGATGCAAAAGTTGAAGGGGAACATGCAGTCTGTGGCTCAGACGCTGTGGAAGATGCTTCCCAACACTGTGGTCCATGCCATTAGCTGCTATAAGAAAGTAGAAGAGAAAAACAACTTCCAGCCAGAATGTTTCTACTTTGGGAGGCACAAAAGGGCATACCTGTGCATTCATTCTGAATAGACATGTGAAAAATTTAATTGGGAATCAGTCTTCTACATATATACTTCTGGTTTATAAATTCTGATTCTATTAAATAATCGAGCATTATAAAGCAAACGATGACTGAATTGTTACTGCGGATCTACAATGAGAAAGTATATTAATGCTGGTTCACTTTATTTTCGCATGTCAGTGCATAAAAGGACCATAACGATAAATATATGCGTGTGTGACCAAACATAAATGTGGACATTTCCGATAGAAGCTGTATGTTTTGTAGTTTCAAATACATTTGAAAGAGCGCTTGAGTGGAAAAACCTTCAACGATCAACAGACTCATTGTGGTTTCATTGTTAGTCGTAGTGTTTACAGCATTCCATTTAAACTTTAGATTGTAGTAAAAGTCATTACTGGAAAAATGTTATGATGAGCATTCAGTTAACTAGCTATATATACACTCTGTAATCTAGCAATCATGTCCGTTTCTTGTTTATGATGGTATGTAATCAGAAATAAAACAACTACGATCTAGAAATTTAGAAAGCTATCCAAATGGGTTTAAAATATAGACCTTATTATACCTTACAGACATTGTACTTTTAAAAAAAATAAAATAAACTTACTGTATGTCAATCTGTCACAGCTTTGTTTTCATTTGCAAGGTTAATATAAGGTTCATATTTTAAAAGTAATGTATAAGAGACTCGTAAAAGAATTTTAAATGATTTCCCCTTACAAAACTTACTATGGTAACCATATTATATATAATAAAAGGACAACACTTGAATTCTTGAACTGCAATATGGTATTTTTGTGAAAACTATGGTCACTGTGGTAAATTCTAACAGGTAAATGACAATACTTCAGTCATTTTCTTACAATAGTAACAAAAGATGTACTATAGTAATTTAGTGTAAACCATGGTATATTTTGTACTTTTTATACTTAAATATTTCTTTTACACCAGACACATAAACCATACATCATATTTTGTTGGAAACTATGTTGCAATGGTAACTTTTGTAATGGATAAAGGACAATACTTGAAATTCCTTCAGAGTGTAGTTGAAGGGTGTGCCACGCGCTTTAGAGAAGAACCGTCTCTTAGAGAAGAGCTGACAGATCTGCGTGAACTTTTGCTTTATTTTATTCAAAGCCATTTGTGCTCGATTGGAAGGTGAGTTTTGGTTCATAACAGAACTAATGTGTTCTCTAGTCTAAACGTCAGTACCGTGACGGTTTCGTTGGTCTGGGCGCTGTACTTTCAGTTTTTGCTCATGAGAAGTTTTTGGGCGTTTCTCTTCAGTCTGCTGCTGTCCGCCTCTGACATTTTCTCCAGCTCGCTACGTCGATGTGTTTTAAACACGAGTTCTTTTTCACGAAAACTTCACTTCTCTGTGATTTAATCGCATTTGTTACCGCTCTGAAGAACTCTGGGTGTTTGTTTGACTCTTATCGGTGGGTTGCAGTCTAAACCAGGAAGTGTTTATGTCAACAGGCATTGTATTAGCTTTTCCAGCCTGATAGGTGAAGTAAATCCTATCTGAAGGAACATTTCTTCGCTATCTTTTCTTTTCTTAAGTGTCAGTGGACATTTAGGTATGAACTAATCTGTATCCTGAGAAAAACAAGGAGTGATTAACCTACCTTTGCGTCAGCGGGGGTGCAGGTAGAGTCAGTCGGTCGTTATCGCAAAATAAACCGCGACTGGGGTCTCGTGTCTCTGAAGCCGTTTATTTTGCGAAAAATACTAACTGCATTGACTCGCTGTTCCACGGTATTATACCCCACTGCTAACAGGTATATATAATCTATATATATATATTATAATATCGATATAGTACCATAAGTCTTACCTGTGAAAATATTATTCAGCTGAAAGTAGTTTGCAACAACCGCGAAGGGCACAAACGTTTTCTGGACTAACGGTCAGTTGCCCTGGACAACGGTTAGATTCGAACCCGCCTGCGATTAACCAATCAGAATCAAGTATTTGAGACAGCGTTAATGTAGTTAAATTACAGGCCTCATACCAGTTTTATCAGAAATCTTTGGATATTTTGCTTCATAAACAGACAAATGTACTTGAAAAATATTTTCAGCTACATTAACTACAGCTAAAATTGTAACCAAATAATTTGATCATATGTTGGATTGTAACCCATATAGGAGATCTGACTTTTTTAATATGCGTGTTATGAATTCAGTTGAGGCTATTAGCCCACTTAGTGTATTTTGCATGATCCATGCTGCCAACAGATCTTTACAATGGTCAGCATTTCAAATGTGCATACAGGTCTATTTCGGTTGAGTGGTAAACACTGCGACATTACTGAGATTACATCTTGTAACGCTGGAATTTTGTAGCTGCTGCCCAGTGAAAAAGAGCATAATGTGGATGTCTGGAGAGAAGCTGACATGGTGTTTTCCTTGTCTTGTTTCCATGGTTACTGAGGTGCTTTGGAAAAAAAGGTTCTTGCTCAGCTAGTTGAACTAGCCTGCTAATCATTTCCACACCTGTGTTGGCAGCAGCCAGAAACGTTAAAGGGGTCATATGATGTTGCTAAAAAGAACATTATTTTGTGTATTTGGTGTAATGAAATGTGTTTATGCGGTGTAAAGTAAAAAAAACATTATTTTCCATACTGTACATTATTGTTTCTCCTCTATGCCCCGCCTTTTTGAAACGCATCGATTTTTACAAAGCTCATCGGTCTGAAAAAGTGAGGTGTGCTGTGATTGGCCAGCTATCCAGTGCATTGTGATTGGCCGAATACCTCAAGCGTGTGACGGAAATGTTACGCCCTTTACCATACTGTTGTATTCCCTCAGCGACCAGCACAGATCAGCTCCAGGCATGACGATACGGATATCGTCCTCTTTTGGAAGACCAAACAAAGTAGTTTCGCTTTCGCAACGAAGCACACAGCGTCTTCAGGATATGGCGGCGGCGGCAACAATACTACAGCGAGAATAAAAGTTACGCCTTCTTTCTTTGTGTGAACATTTGGGCGGCGTTATGCAAATCCTCCCACATAGTGACGTAGACATGTGGGGGCGTGTTAGAATGAGCCGTTTTAGGTAGGCGTGGTTGACTCTTAACTTTTATAAAGAATATCTCTTTGGATTTGAGACTGTAGTCTTTGCAACTTTACAGATCTTCTTTATGCACCAAGAGCTTGTAACACTCCAAAGAGAAAGGAAAAATTGAAATCGCATCATATGACCCCTTTATTGGAAAATCATCAGTTTTGGTGAATGCTATCATAATCGTACTGTTGTATTGTATATTGTAAACGTATATTCATACATCTTATGAAAGAGAATATGATCTTATTTGGTGTATTTAACATTACGCTACCAGTAAAACATTTGCATACACCTACTCCAAACTTTATTTATCACTTTTTCCACATTTTCAAATAATGTGAAAGGCATTAAAATGATTAATTTCTTTTGTTTTGAAAAAACTATTTGTATATAGAAACTATTTAGATTTGAGCGCAAACCTTTTGATCACAAGACATTTAGTCAGTCAAGTATGTCCAAACTTTGGACTGGTAGTGCATATGATTACTAGGAAGTTTAAAAATGACCTAACACACTACTTTGTTCTCTTAACAAAAAAGCAAAGCTTTGTATTGACCTACTCTGTGTTGCATCATTAACATTTGGAAAAGGGGAAATCCATTTGAACTGTTTCCAACTGAAACAACTATCCTCTGTATTATTACGTATAGCATACTGTGTGACTTAAGTGTTTAAACATTATTTGACCATTCTTTTAGTGCCTCTTTGAATTGAATCATTGCATCTGGCCCATTTCTTTCATGAATGTGTAGGTGTGGTTGTCAGTGAGAGCACACATCTGTTAGCATGTGTGCATACACCTGATGTGTATTGTTGCTGCTTTTATGGTTTGTATAACACATTTCTCATTTCCCTTATCTTTTTACAGCAAGCCCACCCTGACTCACACTGACCACTCAAAGGTTGAAAGGAAACGAGGACTGACACGTAAGTTTCTTTCCGTATACCACTCTCAGAAAACAAAGGCCTCGCTTAAGGTGGGCATACACGGTGAGCTCTGGCACATGTCACGATTGAGTTTATCCGAAAATCGTACGGAGGCAGTCAAACAAACACGAATTTACTACGATTTTACCAACTTTGACGTAAGCATTACGTTTCGCGCCATTCATAAAAATATGGATTCTTAGGGTGAAATAGTTTTCTTTGTGGCAGGCAGCTTGTGACGTCCAAAAAAAAAAAAACGAAGACAAAGGACATGGCAAAGAGAATGGCTGAAAAGCATTGACTTTCTGTTCTTCATAAAGAACTCGAGGGAGTAGGCCATTTCTGAATTTCTGCTCGTTTTGCCGGAAATACAACAGGCATATTCATTCATAAAGCTGAACGGCAAATTTGGCACATTCGGAATAACAAATAAAAAATAGAACTGTATAATTAAACTAAAATTATTATAGACTATATGGTTTTTGTCATCTTCTGATTGGTCAACTTCAGATGGATCGCCAAGTCGTCTCGTTCAACTGCACATACGCCACGAATTTAAACTGACAGCATCCGATTTTTTTTTACATGTTTGAAAATTATCGGGAGGACGGGAGGTGGTCGTTACGTCTCGGATCGGCCCGTAATTCTTCTCACACGGTACGAGCCGCGACCATGCGAGCATCTGCGATTTTCTCCCGAGAGAAAAAAATCGCCTGCGAGCTCGTACGACAGCAAAAATCGCACCGTGTATGCCCGCCTTTACTAAAACTGAGTCTTTCAGTTAAGAAAATAACATGTTTTGTCTGTTTTTACAAAATAAAAAATGTTGAAATGCACTAACTGGCTAACATTTGGTATTACCACATGTAAAAGCCTCCTTTAAATATGGGTGTGGTTTTGAATATTTCGTAGTAAATCACCCGCAATATGGCCTTGAAGCCCTATACAACTTGTTAGATTGCACAAGCAAATTAGTAGCCTCAGTAAATCAGAGCCTTAAAGGAATAGTTAAAAAAAATGCTGGAATTGTACTTACCCTTAGGCCTTTAAAGATGTAAACGAGTTGGTTTCTTCATCAGAACTGATTTTGAGAACTGATTCTGTTCTGATGAAGAAACAAACTCATTTACATATTGTATGGCCTGAGGGTGAGTACATTGTCCGCAAATTTTCATTTTTGGGTGAACTATTCCTTTATATTTAATACAACTTTAAAGGGGTCATATGATGCGATTTCAATTTTTTCTTTCTCTTTGAAGTGTTACCAGCTCTTGGTGCATAAAGAAGATCTGTAAAGTTGCAAAGACTAAAGTCTCAAATCCAAAGAGATATTCTTTATAAAATTAAGAGTCAGCCACGCCTCCTAAAACGGCTCGTTCTAACACGCCCCCACGTGTCTACGTCACTATGTGGGAAGATTAGCATAACGCCACCCAAATGTTCACGCAAAGAAAGAAGGCGTAACTTTTATTCTCGCTGTAGTATTGTTGTTGCCGCTGCCATGTTGTGAAGACGCTGTGTGTTTTTTTGTGAAAGCGAAAATACTTTGTTTGGCTTCCAAAAGAGGACGATATCTGCTTGGTCATGCCTGGAGCTGATCCGTGCTGGTCGCTGAGGAAATACTTCACTTCGCTCTGTGTCGCCAGATCAGCTTTCACCGTTGAGCGATGCTGAGTCCAGCCCGTGTCGTCACATGTGGTGCCGCAAGCCCGCCGTCTGCCGCTCCTCACCCCATGTTTTGTTGTGAAAGCGAAACTACTTTGTTTGTTCTTCCAAAAGAGGACACAACTAGAAGTTGTATCAGTGGTTAAGTTGTGTTTACAACCCTGTCCAGAACAGTTCAACCCAAATATTCAATTGTGTGCAGCACATTTTATGGAGGACTTTTTCCTGATCCTGGTAGACTACAATGCTGGCTGTTCTGATTCACAGACTGTAAGTACGTTTTTCATTTAAAGGATTTGCCACTGATGATTCAAACGCGAGTTTTGAGCAGTGTAGAGTAGCACTTGTTGTTTGTCATTTCTCTGATCACAAATGCAGACATGGTTTTATGTTTACGAGGCGCGATGCAACACGTAAAAAGACAGTATAAGTCATTATAATCCATAGTTATGTCCCCACTGGATGCAACAAATACCTCGTTTATAATGGGTTTTAATGTTTTTGTCTCGTCGCTCCGGCCGGACACGACATCAACAGTATGGTGAGTTGTGTAACATTTCCGTCACATGCTTGAGGTATTCGGCCAATCACAACGCACTGGATAGCTGGCCAATCACAGCACACCTCGCTTTTCTGACCGATGAGCTTTGTAAAAATTGACGCGTTTCAGTAAGGCTGGGCATAGAGGAGAAACAATAATGTACAGTATGTGGAAAATAATGTGTTTTTTTTTAACCTTAAACCGCATAAACATTTCATTACACCAAATACACAAAATAATGTTCTTTTTAGCAGCATCATATGACCCCTTTAACATGCTGAAATTACAATCATGGTTTTTCAAGTATTATTTCTTGTCATTTATTATGTGATGATCTAATTTTAAACAGAGACATTTTTGCTGTTGAAACTGAAAGATGGCCGAGCAGTTGCAGCAACTTGTTGCACAGAAGAAGGATGTTGTCGAAACAGTCATGGAAGTGTTTGAGCAGGGCGCAGAAGTGGTGGCCAGCATTGCTGGAGATCTGTTCCCCGTGTTCTCCATCGCAGCTCCAATCGTGAAGCTGGCACTGGATAACGTGGAAAGCAAAGAGGCCGAGTACATGAAGGAGCAGTTCCAGAAAGTGCGAGATCGCCTGGAAGTCGTTTCTGAAGAAGTCCAGCAGATAAACCAGGAGATCAAGAAGAGCGGCGTAGATGCCACCTATTTCTCCGTGGAAGAGAACCTGACCAACCAATTCCGCAAATTCATGGACGTCCTGAATGCAAAACCTAAATTCAGAGAGGTCAGAAAGAAAACGTTCCTGGAGCACTTCAACAAGACAGGGGGTGATAAAAACCTGCACACTCTTTACAACGCTGTAACCGGAGATAACTTCTCAGGAGAGTCTGTGCTGGAAATCACTCTGAATTACGAGCAGAAGAGCCGCAGGGCGGTGGAGGAGTTTTGCGCTACCCTCAAAAAGTTGTTCTGTGTCGGTTTGATCGCCTTTCTGGGACACTCAGCATTGAAAGGCAATGACGATGAGGAGAAGCTGCTTCAAGATTGGGGCGAGAAGATGAAAGTGGTGCAGAATAAAATGAACATCGTGATTGAAGACTGCATCAACAGCTTTCCGACGCAGGCCGAGCTGGACACCAAATGCATAGTGAGAGACCAAAGCAACAAAAGCAATCAGCAACTGGCTGACTTGCTGGTAGAGCACCTGAAAAAGAAGTACGACTGGGTTTGCTGGTCAGTCCGCGTCTTTAACTCCCCCACCGGCCTGTTCACCAACAAGAAAGACTTCCACGGTTTGACTGGAAAGAGTCGCTATCAGGTGCCATCGTCAGATGACAAGCTAAACGTTGTGGTCTCCTACAGCGCCTCGCCGGAACCTGTCGATAAAGCCCGGATACAGAGCATGATTTTGGAGCAGAAGAAGGTCACAATGACGCCGTTGGCTGAACAGCTTTTCGAGACAATCCCTGTCTGTGTGGTTCACACAATCAAGACCTCATGCAAAGATCTGGGCTTCTCCAGCAGCTTCTCTGACAAGCTGCACTTCTTTGAGAAGTTCAAGAACTTCCATGTCTGTCTTCATTCTGCTTAAACAAGGAGGAGACATAGAAAGATTAACAGCTTAGCAGATGTTGTAAAATTATATTTGATTCAACCACTATAATTAGACTACTTAACCTCTGTTAGGTTATGACTTATGACCATAATTGACTATTGTACTCTACACTTTTCTTTCTTTTTTTCCTAGTAATGCCTTTATCTCTGCTTGTTTTAAAGCTGTAAATGAACACTTTAATATATCAAATTTGTGTTTTTAATATACCAAGTGTTTTTACTCCCTTATTAGTGTATTTAGTAGGTGATGGTAGTGTTTTAGGTAGCAGGCTGGTAATACAGGTAGTCTCAGGCGGCTCGCCAACAGACCGTCCACGTATGCAAGATGTTTGCACAGTTGTGTTTAAAAGTTATGAACACTTGCGAGGAAGAACCAATTGCTAGATTTGACAAAGTTTTCCAGGCTTTTAACTTCAAGTCTTTGACGGAAACACTTATTAAGGTATTTAGATATTCTCAAGCAAACTGAATATTCATTTTATTTTTTAAGTAGTGCTGTCAAACGATTAATCGTGAGAAATCGCATCCAAAACAAAAGTTTTTGTTTACATAATATATATGAGTGTACCGTTTATATTTATTATGTATATATAAATGCACGCTTTCTGTATTTCCGAAAAATGTTTTGTTTATATCAAAAGTAATATGTATACATTATAAATTTTATATATATATATATATATATATTATATGTAATATTTGTACAATATATACTATATGTTGTGTATTTAATATACATATAATATACACTACCATATTTTTGTACAAAAAAAAAAAAGAACTCTTATTTTGGAAGTTACCTTACCTTAAATAATATAAAGTAATGAGTAAGAATAAATAAATAATGAATGACAAAACAAACAAAATTAATTAAAGGACAAAAAGTGGGCTAACATAAGCAAAGCATAGAAAAAAAGATTTAAAAAACGTACAGTACAGTACAAATCAGTACATTTAATATTTGGATGGACTTCTGATTACAAAATTTTTCAACTGTGTTTTCTTTACAATATGAGCAGGGGTTGCTGCACCATTTTTTTTTTTTTGCCCATCCATTATTGTGCTTTAATCTATTTCAGATTGTACTCGCCTCTAAACGGCATGTCAAAACAAAACGTTACCAGTCCGTCTGGTCTCTTTCTGTATAATTGGCAGTTCTTGGCTGCAATTTACAAGTGAACCAGACTGTCTGGTGAGGTTACTCCAGAACAAATTTCACTACAATTAAAGATTTAGACAGAAAGCTGCACAAGTGACCACTACAGATAGATTCTGACTATGCACAGAATACTCTGTTGTTCCTAAACTAAATCCATGGTTTCAGCAAGCTGCATTAAGTTGATCAAAAGTGACCGTAAAGATATTTATAATGTTATAAAAGATTTCTATTTCAAATGAATATTCATCAAAGAATCAACACTGGTAATAAATGTTTCTTGAGCAAATCAACATATAAGAATGATTTCTGAAGGAACATGTGACACTGAAGACTGGAGTAATGATGCTGAAAATTCAGCTTTGCATCACAGAAATAAATTACATTTTTAAACTATATGCAAATAGAAAACAGTTATTTTACATTATAATAATATTTACAATATTACAGTTTTTTACTGTATTTTTGATCAAATGCCACCTTGGTGAGCATAAGAAACTTCTTTCAAAACATCCGTTCTTTCTTTAGCGCATTCCTGTAGTCTACTTAGGTGGCCTGTCTAAGCATCTAAGTTGACCTGAAACAACATTCCACGCTATTTACTTTACTACTGGATCATTCCAAGTGCAACATCAAAGTAAAATTTGCCTCATTACTACAAACATACGAGTATCAAACCCCCCCCAAAAGTTGAAAACCCCTAGTGCTGACATGAAGAAGAATGCAGCCCTACATTTTCTCTTTCCTATTGTTTAATAAACAAAAACAATTTTTTCAACTCAGTTCTAAGGCTTTTATATTATATATATATATATTATATATATATATATAGATAGGTTTATGTCTGTGTGTTTACCTTATCACTGTTCAAGCGCTCACAGTAGAGACACAGAAGCCCCCTCCACCAGATTATTGGATTTGGACACTTCAAATATTCTGTTACAGACTGTTTCAGAAGAAATCTGATCACTTGAGCTCTCATTGAAAACATTTCCACATATGATCTGTTCTACACGTCTTACAGTCTTTGCAAGGCAGGACTGTACTGATATTACTCAAACATTCTGCGCAGGGTTTGTTCTGATAATACATTTCAGCAAGTGTTTTGTAAATAATTTAAGCCTCGAAGAGCATAGAATGTTCAGCATTAAAAATGTAACCAATTGAGTCATCATGACTTTTGCATATATATGCATACAGTACTGAATAGTGATTGGTATTGTCTTCCTTGCATACTATTTATAACTCATGTGCAGCTGACTGAAGATGTGAAACGATGTGGCATTTCACTTACACCGAGCCAAGGCTGAAATGCAAGCTTACTGAAAATATCAGTACTATACTTTTGCTGCCTTGCAAGCAGTGATATTTCCAATCATTGCATCAGTTGTTATATATAGTGCAAATTATGAATAATACTTCTTTTTTTCCATCGTGAAATTCTTCCAGATGCATTTTTAGACAACAAACTAGTCGTTGCTGGACGATTGTGATGTTGTACGTCCTCCTTTCAACTCCATGTTTCACTGGGTGTAGAAATAGATTTACTGCGAAACACCCATCAAATCCTGTAATTATGCACAGGAGCCACAAACGGATCTATTATTATCTCAGGATTTGTCCCACCCTATGACAGTGGTCAAAAACAAACCTAGAATAGAAAACAAAAATGCCATCGATTCATATTTAAAAGCAAAGACAACGACATTACAGTATAAATGAACACCAGAGATTCATATTAAAACACTGCTACACTGTAAAAAAAAAAAAAAGAAATCTGTAAAAACAGGGCAAAATGTACTGTATTAATATGAAAGAATTCATTTTTTAAAGGTGTTTTACCTGTATTTTGTATTGTGCATGGTTAACGGAAATGTCTGTAAAATTACCAGTACTATTATTATTATATATATATTTTTGATTACAGCAAATGACTTTTTCGATGTTGTAAATAAAACCATGATTAATTGAGTAGGTTTTACAAGAAAATATATTTCAGTCTTTCTCAATTTCATGCTTAATATGTGCTTTCTGCCATTTCTTTATAATTAATTGTGAAATTTACTGACAATTTAGAATGATGATTGTAAAGCAAATCATGACAAACTATAAACAAATGAATTTAACAAATTTTCACCTTAAAATGACTTTTAAAAGCTGAAAGAGAACTTAAATCAAGGCAATATTTATGGTAATCTCCATCTTTGATGTCAGCTATTATGCACATTAAATTGCTGAAGTCTTTTCCAAAGGATGATGCCCTTCCCTTTTGCACAACTGCTTCACCGGTCCGAGGAAGAAATCTGTGGCGTTTTGGTACTTTCCACAACCAGCAGCTCCTCCTCACTGCATCTGGACAGAGTAAATACTGCAGCAGCTGTGCCTTGTGTAGTATATTATAGCCAAAAGCCTTTAGCTTACGTCACAGCCCAGCAAAACCACATCTGACAGGACAAAAGCTATGAAGACACTTTCAAAATCAATAAATTCAATCCATTTCCTTTACAGTGAACCAACCAACGGTTGGGAAAGTGCATCTAAAACACACCAACAAACCATGATTTGCCACTTGTAATTGCTTGCAAGAAACAAGTCATTATCTCACCACTGACAAATCTGAAACATTCTAGATTTGAGGATATAACTCCATAACACTGTACTTGACACAATTGATTTCAGTGGCGTTTCACATTAGCATGTTTCTAAACTATAATTGTGATAATTTAGTAAGGATAAAAATACACAGTCCACACACACTTAATGGGCAGTTTAATAGGTCTGAACTATTTTATCTGTCCTTTTTAGTACTGAATGAAATGTAAATGCTTAAAATCAACATTATAATTCTCTTACCTTTTCTATATGTTGGGTTTCGTTTTGGATTTCACCCCAGCTAACAGGAACGTAGTTTAAAAGGATGATGGGTTCTTTCAAATTTTATGAAAAAAAAAAAAAAAAAAAAAAAAAAAAAAGAAGAAAAAAAAGGGGAAGGGAACAAAAAAAAGCGAACTTCAATAGAATGTTCATTCAAAGTTATCTTGTCTTTAATAACATTATCAAAACGTTAGCACAAAAACGTTATTTATACATCATTCATGAAACTTTTTTTTCTGAAAAATGTTAGCTGGTCTAATGTTTTAATGTTCGTTACTTGTTTCGAATGATTCAGAAAACGTTCAAAAGTAATGTATTCATAATGTTTGCAAAATTATAAAATTCATGTTTCTCCAGCGTTCACATAAGCAAGAAAAAAGCATTCATAAATCATTTAAAAAATGCATTTTTGTGCAGTCTGAGAAGATTCAGCAATAACGTTTTCATAACCAAACGGGAATTTTAACTAAATATTTTGAGAACATATTTTTATTAGCTGGGGCTGAGACATCGCAGTGTATTCTGGTGTTTCCTTTGTTATGAAGGATGTGATGCAACCTTAAAATCTGGCAAAAATTAGATACCTTTCGCAGCAGACTACTCTGGCTTTGCCCTTAAAATGCTGTCAAGTAGCTCAAAAGGTTTTAGAACAGAGCTACAGTTTTGTACATCTCTGTTTATTTCAAATGAATTTGTGTGCAGATTCTCAGGCAGAAAAATGACATTTAAGATTTTTGCCTTCAACTTCCTTTCACTTCTCATCTAAAGGGTGTATGTGGGATCTCCAAGGGACTTTTGGCTGACTGGTTTTATTTCTGTGTAGTCTTGCATCATGATGTAGGCTTACTTGCTTGTGACTTGCTTGTTTTCAGGCTTTATTGCAACTCCACTGGCAAGGCCACAGGTCCTAGTGACAGAACAGCAGCAGGCAACAGTATAAAAAGTTACATTTAGGATTTGAGTCAAATAAGTGAGGTAATATGGAATTTGTAATTTTTAAATAAATAATTTACCGTTTAGCAAAATTCTTTCCTCTAGAAATGTTCCCAACTAATCACAAAGCAAGTGCATTTTGCTCAACCTCAGGAGGAGTATGAACTTAGTCTACTTGTAAATAGCTTAAGAGATTCTTTTAATCAGACCAAAATGACTTTTCCATGAATATGATTTGGCCACAGTGCCTCACATTGAGTCCGGCCCCATCAGGTGACCTCAGGAATGAGGTTTCGCATGAGATGCAAAAATACATTGTGCAGCCATTTATTCCCTCAATGTTACCTAGGTTCTTCCTTAATGCAGTCTCCATTGAAATAATTTCATTTTGGGCCAATTTCAGCCTGAAAAAGATCCAATAAATGTTTATTAGGTGAGTGCTTCCAACAACGCACAAGCTCACCCAACCTGATTGGATGCTGATGTGGAAAATCCTCAGTTTCCTGAGGTTCTTCCTGGTCTATCAAGCTGAATACAAAAAGGATAAATGTCTACATAAAGAGTAAACTTGTTTTTTCTTGAGAGGAACCCATGGCTCTTGGTCAGAAGATCTGGAAATGACTGAACTCAAGAGGTAATATAGCATATGCATGACAATAAGCAGATTTGGTATTTAATTAAAAAGAAAGTCAATAATGACTAAGCAGTGTCAGTGGTTTTCATTTTACCCTGGAATATCAAATTTACTGACAGTAGGCCCATAGTCAATAACTAATGCATCAAACACACACTCTTAAAGGAATAGTTCACCCAAAAAAAATCGCATATTTACAACACTCTTCATTCCACTTGAACATTTTATAGGTTTCTCATGCCCAAATTATAAAAGTTAATGTTATAATTATACTTTTTATCAAAAAAAGTATAATTATAATATATACTTTTATAACCCCCTCAAAGGTCATATTTTTCACGAGCACCATTGTGATGTTTAAAAATATAGTATGTTAACTTTATACTATCTGAACATGCACTTACCTTCGAAACTCACAGCCCTTTTAACTGTAATTCAATCATGACAACTCTCTGAACATTTTAGCATGGTGATAGATATGACAATGTTAATGTATTTGGTCTTGGCGGAACAGATCTGCTATGCTGCTGCTGAATTGCTGCTGTTGTTTGTTATTGCTGTAGTTGTAGATTATTATTGCTGCTGCTGCAAGCAAGTAGGAACTGGCTACTACCAGTGAATACGGTGCTGTGAGTATTTTAAGACATACTGCTGTTGCACAAATAGCATATAAAATAACCCCGTAGCAGATCTATACAGGTGGAGCTGGGGAAGGTGGAGGGTTTCAGAGAAATCTGAAAGCGCGCTGCAGGAATCTCAAGTCAGTGCTAGCCAGCCATATAAATGCAAGGCAGTAGCTCATTGGCTGCATATGCAGCATGAACCAATCAGATGTGCCAAGTCGTTTAACTCTGAATATCATCAGTTACGTTAGCACCCCGTCAGAATGCGCCATCTAGAGTTTCATGACTGAACTATATATTTATGTTATTCTGTGTTTATAATTGCTATCTTTCTTAGTACTGACGCTTCTGGCACCAATGCCAGAAGCTGATTCTGATTAACTGAAAGGAAAATGACCTATTAAAACAAAAAGAAAAACAATTTGTTTCTTGATGCAAAACTTCAACAACTTAAAATCCATCTGGACTGTATAAATAAGATCACAGAATACACAAACAAGAAACTATGTCACAGCGAGGATAAATGCCTTTGTATGCATATGAAAATACTGTAATTCGAAGCTCTGACTTTTGCTGACGGTTTCAGCTGCTTTAAATTACTGAATCTCCTGCAAGGAACAAAAGTGGCTCAGCATCACTGTAATCCCACTGAAGCTCGACCGCAGACATACCTGCGGTAAATTAAATCTAAAAACAGCTACCTTGATATGTTTTTTCCTGATCAAGACAACTGAGTTCCCAGTAACAGTAACTAATGAGTGCAGGAGGAAGTGCAGGTAAATGAGCTAGTTTACAGTTTCATGCCTCTTGTATCGTGTCACAAAAATAATTTAAACTCAGATCAATATTTTTTGTCTTTGATAAGTCTTGAAATAAGAAGGACAGTGAGACGGTAATTACAGCAAAATTGTCAGTTTATTTTGTGATGCTATATATAAGGTTCTGTGATTTTACAATCAAAATGTATTTATTTATTTATTTTGACATATTAATCTTGTCAGTGTCAAAAGTGGTAGCAAACGTTGTTAAACGTAAGCCCAGCCATCAAAGAATGATCAACTATACACATGGTAACACCACAGAAAACTAGACAGAAAGAGAAAAAATTACATTTTTGGATAATTAGATCTTGTATGTTGTGAAATAGCTTTTTAATTTCAATATTTAGAGTTTTGAGTGCTAATGGTGGAATTTCTTCCTACTTTAACACACAATTCTGTATAGTATTGTAGCCTTAGCAAAGTTATGTATCTTTCAAAGGCAAATTATTTGCATAAAACTTAAGCATCTTAACACCACCTGGTGGTGAAATCGTGCAAATAGCCACAAAAAGATACTACTGAAGTCACTGTTGTTCTGAAATGTTTTACTTTAAGTAAGCAAAAGATTTTCAATATCCTTGAAAATGAGAAATGATTGAGATATTTCACTACATTCAGGCGCAGTACTATAAAGGCAGATTTTGAATTAGAACTGTTTTCTCAAAGGAATAGTTCACAAAAAAATGAAAATGTGCTTAACATTTAATCACTCAAAGGCCATTCAAGATGTAGATGAGTTTGTTTCTTCACCCCCTGGGAAAGATTATGGATTTTAGATTATTTTGGCCAGAAGCAATGGTTTAAAGTTAAAACGCCTTAATGGTGGATTTGTTTCTCACAAAGACGCAGCTTTTCACTTCACAATACGTTAATTGATAGACTGGAGTGGTGTGGATTACTTGTGGATTATTGTGATGTTTTTATCAGCTCCTTGGACTCTCATTCTGACGGCACCCATTCACTGCAGAGGATCCATTGGTGAGCAAGTGATGGAATGCTAAATTTCTATAATGCTGAAAAATATGTTTTGATCAAGAAACAAACTCATCTACATCTTGGATAGTCTGAGGGTGAGTAAACGTTTCATTTCTGGATTAACTATTGCTTTAAAGGGGTCCTATTATGCTTTTTCACTTTTTTAATTTTAGTCAGTGTGTAGTGTTTATGTTTGGGCATAAAAAAGATCTAGATAGTTACAAATCTCAAAGTCCACTCCAGAGGGAGATATTTAGTTTTTTAAAAATACCTTTTCAAGAACTACAACGAACGGCTGGTTTGGACAACACTGTTTGTTTTCCGGGCTTTGTGATGTCACAAAGCGGCTCATTGGAATATCATTACAAAGAATTCCTGCCTACAGAAATTGGAATGGTTGTGGTGTAGAACGATTGGTTGAGTGAGTGCATCAGAGAAAATGAAGAAGAAGAGCTGTTGTGCTGTAGCGTCAAATTTTCGGCATGTCTAGAACAATTCTTACAAGTACAACGATGTAGCTGGGCGCCGCGGACAGACGTCGAACGGCGCCGCGGGTGTGCCTACACTCATAGAAATTAATGTATTTGAATTTTAAAGATGTGCCGCGACGCTGCGCTTCTCGTCCGGTGCGCAACCTCCTGAAACGCTGTTTTTTCACCTCCGTGCCCAAACGCCTTTGTTTGGGCTTCCGAAAGCGGATGATGTCAGGAAACGGTGGTTGCAATTTATTTTTTAACTCTGTTTCTGAGCATTATAACCCCAATTTGCTATTGTATGCTGCGCATTTTACTGAGGACAGCTTCCACAACAAGAGGGAGGACAGTGCCGGATTCGCCAAAAGCTTTTGTTGAAAGACGGATCAAGGGGCGTTGCAGTACTGAAACACTGTCTAAGCGGTTCGCCAATCACAACGCACTGGGACAGCTAACCAGTCACAACACATTTTGTTTTTTGGAAGGCGGGCCTTCATCAAACCCAGAACTAATCATGCCGTTTGTGCCAGGCTGGGGAGAAAGGAATTGTAATAAGGTACTTAGTGAAAATAATGTGTTTTTTCGAACCCCCAATCATGAGAGCATTCTATACACCCCCAAAACAAAATCACGTACTTTGTAAAAGAGCAAAATAGGACCCCTTTAATGATCAGTTTGGGGTGAAAACCTACGCCATCAAAGGTCAGTTTTGAGACAAATAATATATGAAAAGGAATGATGCTCAAGACATTTACTTCAAAAATCAGCCCCTCACTTTCTAATGTTTAAGGAAAACAGCTGGTAAGAATAAACATAGGAAATCATCTCACTACTATATTGAGAGGTGTTATATGTACTGTATATAATTGTTGCTTTATATCTTGTTTCTTTAACATGCAGCACCAGCAGTGGAGTCTTCCAGGAGCGGCTTGTGAAGTTCTGGATCCTCCACCGACTGCAAAACCACAAACAATCATGAACACACAGAGCAGCTCTCTGAAACTCTCACGATCAGTGGATCTGACTGATTGATTGCTGTAATAGTGCTGCTGATTCAGTACCTTCGCATCTTCATCCTTCTTGCACAAAGCTTTTCCAGTCAAAACACAGAAACTGATGGTCACACAGAGCTGAAGGACAGACAGCACTACCATCATGATATCTAGTCCTCCGAGCATCATCTAGAGGTGGGTAAAGATCAGAGTGTCATTTGAGGAAAATAATGGTCAATAAGGTCTATAAGAAATACAGTACGAACATCAGCTCTAATCCAATCTGAAATAATATAATTCAAGAACCCTCCCCGTTTTTGATCCAGAGTAATACTGCTCTGATTGAATTATAAATGATACAATCCTATAGTTACATATTTTTTGAAATATTACCTCCTTGAACTATAACTTAATACTTTAAAAAAAAATTAATTACCAGTATCTTGTGAAACCACACACTAAAATAGCTTCCCCAACTGGTCTTTTGATCTTACACAATCTAATAAATAAAGCAAATCAAACCATTACCTTATTGAGATGCTTGTACTGCACACAGACCTGTTCCTCATCTGTTCAGGGGAAGGTGTTACAGCATAGCTGTTAGACGAGTAATAATTAGTGTCGCAGTATAGACCACTTCCAGTTGCCAGGTCCATTGAATACAGCACAGCAGCTGTGATAGCTAGTGCAGCACTGACTACATTCAGAACCACTGTGATGACCAGCTGTAAAACACACACACAATATAAACTGGTGATGCTCAACATAACTTCCACAAACACTGATAAAGTGTATGATACGTACCAGAAAAGGACTGGGAAACTTAGCTGCAAGAATAGTCACGATTCCAACTACAAGGACCTAAAAAGAAAACAATTAAAAACCTCTGTGCGTCCAAACATAGTCACTGAAATGAAAAGTGTAAATTAGGTTTTGTGACCCATCTTTATTTTATCCTAAACAAAACCATCAAAGTGCATCGCATCTGTCATTGATGACATAAAACACTAGCAAATCAAATTCTATGAAATTACATGAATAAAAAGTCCTAAATGCTACCTGCCCCCCCAAAAAGTAAAAGCAATATACGAGTCAATAGCAGAACACTAATTTATTATCAGGATATATGGTCTTTATAAATAAAAGAAAATGCAATTCAAACAATGACTTGAATATGCTTTTAAAATGTATTTTGATGCTTTTGTGTCACCTGCTCAGGTGGTGTAAATAAAGAAAAAAATAACATATTATTAAAAACTTATCAAACCATTAATAAAATGTTACTATTTCTTAATATAGTTATTTTTAAAAAAAGTTATGGCTTTCAAATATGAATATTTATCAAAAAATAAATAAATTGTTACTACGTGTGTGTATTTCTCTCGTTTTTTGAAAGCGATTAAGATACGTACACTCACAATGTAAGGTGTAAAGAAAGTATTTTAGACATTTGAGAAATTGAATCAAATTTTTTTCAAAAACATGACACTTCAAAAGTATTTGCACATGCATTTTACAATTTTAAACAATTAATTTTAATTAAGATTTAATAAGACTCACTCATGTAATGGTTTAGAAACAAAAGAATGAGCAGAATAAGACAAATTCTTTACCACACCACTGATCCAGAAAGCAACCCCAAAATCTGCAAGGTTGCCCCTTATCCAAAAGCTGTTAAGCAAAATCCCAAACACAATATTGATGACGCCAACTATTATCTGCATAGTCTATGGATAAAAAAAAAAAAAAGTTTTTTGTTCATACACCTCAAAAATGAAAAATCAACTTAAAATGTCAGAAGTCTTCTAATGAAAGTATTTCAAAAAACAGTTGTTTAATTCACCCCAAGAGCAGTGTGGATGTTCATCAGCTTCCCTTTCATATTCTGAGACACAGAACAGACTGGACTGCAGCACAGAAAACCCAGAATCTGACACAGTACGGGCCATTTGCTCTTCGGGTTTGAGGCGATGGTGATGACCGTCAAACCCTCCCCTTCAGACACTGTCAGAGGCATGCTGCAGACTTCAGCCTTCCAACAGGTGATGAAGGCCAAACGTCCTGTGTAAAGACAAGCAAATGACCATTCATCACATTTGGTATAAACACATCAAGACATTAAATCAAGCTTTAGAGGAGATACAAACAAAGCCAAAAAGCCTTGGCACTGCTATTGCAAAGGACAAAAAAGACACAGTTCAGTTAACAAATGATGACATAGCGGGGGGCATGTAGTCACAATAAGCCTTTAAGGATAAAGTGCCACAATGCTATTTACTGACACTTTTTAAAATACTGTTTAAAAAAGACATTTCACTACGTATTTGTTTTTCCTCAAGCAAAATATAATAAAAAAATATGATAAAATTCAGTCAACTGCAAAATGAAACTGGAAACCACTAACGTTACTTTGTCCAATATATATAATTATAATTTTTTTTTTTAAAAACTACATTCAGTTCCAACATTAAAAGCACATGTGACAACCTGCAAGAGACGAGAAGAATTTGGGTAATTATACTTTTGAATTCAAATAGGACAACTTGGCCCAATCTTAATAGAAATCCTTCCCAAACTTTCTGGAATAAATTTGACTTCTGACAGGGTATTAATGGCGGAAGTTTTCCTTTCGACCAAAATAAAAAGAAAACTATGTATAAACATCTACCAGTGACGCCGAATTTACACTTTTGCAATATTACATATTTCAGAAGGCTTTTAAGAAACAACTCAGACTTACCCTGTGAACAGAGTTCAGTCAGATTTCAGGAAAATGTTAAACTTTTTTCAAAACAGCAGAAAAGCACGTCAATTGATGAGGCCCAAAACAGAGACGTCAGTTAATGAATCGTTCGTTTGATTCGGATATTTTCAAAGAATCTACTGATTCAAAGATTCATTCACGAATCAGACTGAATCGGTTCGAGCGGTTCTCACAACAGTGACTCACTGAACCATAAACCGTCTCCTTCAGACAGTCTGCCTAATAAGTAAAGAACGATTCCTGCATATTATTTTAACAGATAAATAAACCTTTTTTAGCATTGTGAATACAAATTATATTTATGTTCTTATGCAATGCAGCATGATGTCACGGACATTGTGTAACGCACCGTAACGCATTGCGCTTGGACGTTAAGGAATCACTGAATCGATTCCGTGAACCGGTTCTTTAAAATGAACTGTTCAAAAGGAATGAGCCAAGCTGTTTTCCTGACACTGTTATTAAACAGATATCCTTCGTGCTTATACTGAACTCAGGTGTTCTAATCTACAGTAACATTAAAAGCACAATATTAATAATATAAAACCTGAAAATAATATTTAAAAAACTTATAGCACATAAAGTTTTAGGCTATATGAATTTCAAAGGACCTTTAGACACCCACTTACCTTTACCTGCCTTTGAACACTTTAGTTCAAGCTTCTGTGTGGCAGCCTTAGCACTTTAATTTATAAAGCAATTTAATTTATTAAGCATTTATCTGATGGCTCTGTTCTGCTTTTACACTTTGGACAGCAGCTGACTTGTATGTGATACATGCCACCTGGTGGTAAAATCATGCAAACCTCTTCAGACATAATTTATAGCCCTTTCTTTTTTTTTCTTTTTTTTTTAGTTTGGCATTTATCCTAATTTAGGTTAAAAACAGAAGTTCGTTGATTTTCATATGCCGCCTAAGAAAAGTCAATGGCTACCAGCAGCTGTTTAGTTACCAGCATTCTTCAAAATATCTTCTTTTATGTTCGACATAAGAAAGAAACTCATACAAGTTTGGTGTGACGTGAGAGTGAGTAAATTATGACAAAATTTTCATTTTTGGGTGAACTATCCCTTTAAATCTATAAATGCAAACTACCAGATTTCACATTATTACAAATTAAAATTTGTAATTGTAATTTTTAACATTGAAAATACACACATTCAAATTATCCTATCAAACCACATAAACAAGCAAATAAATAAATAAACCCAGTAGGCAGATAGATAGATAGATAGATAGATAGATAGATAGATAGATAGATAGATCGATAGATAGTAGATAGATGGATGGATGGATGGATGGATGGATGGATGGATGGATCGGAATGAGGATGGATATTAAAATTAAAATAGATAGACTGACTAATTAATATGTGTGCCAGTGTCCCCTTTTGACCAGAGCACGTAACTTCAATGAGCTTTAGTTCTATGGCTATGTTGACTGCCCATTTACGGCCTGATCTTGCTGTGATGCATGCTTGTTTTACCCGAACGTCTTTGGAATCCTCAGGCTTAGTGTGAATGTGCATGTTTCCACCTTGAATTCCTCCACGACAGATGACAGAGGGAGCTGCAGCTGTCCTGATCGGATATAGAGACCCACCGAAGAGAAGCTTAGGGGAATCCCCAACCACCTCAGCAGGTGCTTGTTGATTTTCTCTCAATGCCTTCTACAGCTGTTAAGGGGAACTCATAGACTGTAAGGGAGCCAAATAAGCCTCGGCAGAAGGCCATGCTGGTACAGCCAGTAGGCCTATTTGAATTTTCCGGGGAGTCCAGGCCTGTCGATCTTCTTCAACCATTCTTCGGCTTGCTTGCCACTTTCCCAAGCACTTTATAGGGCTTCAATGGATGGAATGACCTTGCCTCGAATTTAGAGGAACAACTAGTCAGCAGCGTTGTTAATACCCAAACCCTGTCAACAGCAAGTCTTGTCTGGTATCCAAAAATACCCAAAACGGGTGTTTAACAGTCTTCTGTCGGTCAAGAATTTGACAGAGGAAAGCCAGAGAAGAGCAGAAGCAGGAGACAAAGTGATGATGGTAAAAGTAACAGAGTTTACTGAACAATCTTAGTTGCATATCTCTCAATGTTCAAACTTCGTCTGACCAGCACAAATTCAACATGTACTGTTATAACAATCTGATTCAAAACAACATCCCATAAACCTTGGGTTTCCATAAACATTCCCCATTTTCTATCTCTTATTCATATATACAAAACAGTTCATGAAACCCCACAAGCATGAGACTGAACAACAATGGAAATGCATAAGCTGGGGAAAATTAATAAGAAATATAAAATATAGAAACATAATAAATGAATAAACATAAAAAATGAATAAACAATAAAACTACTTAAATAATATAATGATAAAGGATAGAAATAATCAAATAATAAAAATAATCAAATAATAACTCATATGAATGAATAAATGATTATAAATGAATTAAAAACATGAAAACAAAAACACAACACACACAATTTGCATGTGAGGATCTAAGGATCCTTCAATATGTAATTCTGTGTGTAAGCAAGACTTTAGATATACCAAGACGGCACACTTTTCTATCAATAAGGAGCAAGTATAAGCAAATATGGGCAAAAAGAATTCCCGCCTTTCTGAACAAAAACGCCACTCGCCAATGGTAAAGTCTGGCAATCACCGCAGTGCTTCACATTTGGCTGAACCAACCTGAAATATACATGTTGCAAATTCCATTTAAGCATAACCAACAACAATTTTGGGACAGTTCATGTCAGATTTTGTTGCTGAAATATGCTAACTAAATACGAGTGTGACCAGCTGTTTTTGAGATTTATGATTTCCCTTTTCCTTTTCCCCTCATTCAGGTAGATGGGACTTGGTCTTGAATGCCTGAAATAGCTACCTGGAAATAAGCTACCTGGAGGATATATAGTATAATATATATATATATTATAAATAGTATATATATAATCTATATATATATATATTATACATATCCGGTATATCGACAGTAATCTCACAGAAGTGAGTACCCCCTCACTTTTATTATATCTTTTCATGTGACAACACTGAATAAATGACACTTTGCTACAGTGTAAAGTAGTTAGTGTACAGCTTGTATAACAGTGTAATTTTGCTGTCCCCTCAAAATAACTCAAAACACAGCCATTAATGTCTAAACCACTGGCAACAAAAGTGAGTACACCCCAAGTGAAAATGTCCAAATTGGGCCCAAAGTGTCAATATTTTGTGTGGCTACCATTATTTTCCAGCACTGCCTTAAGCCTCTTGGGCATGGAGTTCAGCAGAGCTTCACAGGTTGCCACTGAGTCCTCTTCCACTCCTCCAATTCTTGAAACAAGCTCCTGTCTCATCACATCCCACCGGCCTCATTCCTTTGTGGGGCTGCGGTGTTGTTCTGGACCACATGACAACAGTGCTCTTGTTTCATTCCAAATAAACTTGATTGTCCACCTGAATTTTCCTCAAACTCAATTCGGAAATATTTTTGACATTTCCATGAAAGAAACGGACTATCAACAAAATCTGCATTATCAACATCGGAGCAAAATATTTATAAATATAGAATGTAACACAATGTGCGCTGGACCAATCCAACACACAATATATATTTTGTTACCTAGATTTAACAAATACTCTGTAACACCCCAGGAAGCGGAACAGGCCCCTAGTTCCATAGCAATGCTGACACCCGATACACTTACGACCTCCTGGAATTTAGGTGAAGAAAATCGCTTCCTTCCTTGCCCTAAGAAAATCCCAGGGAAGGACGTTTCTTCGCTAATTAATTAATAGGAAAACCTTTCTTTGAATGAACACACATGATCCTTCAGGGTCATTGGGTATATTATTGTCATCGTGTATTTTGTCTTTGAAATTGTATACTGGGATGCAGGTTTATAAACGAAACACACTCCTGTCATCCTTTCACTATATGTAATCTTACCTTGTTTATTATCTATGAATTTGCCTTCTTATGATCGAATCAAGCGTGTATATTATATGGTGGTACTTAGGCAATATATATTAGGGTCCTGAGATTCTTTAGTAATTTCGATTCAAGTTCCTTTTGCAAATTACCATGCCCTCACACAAATGGTCGTAAAACCCTCCAGCAATTGCCACCTCCCCCTCGGAAATTCCATTTTGCTCATTGGAAAAGCCCATCTTGAAAGGCGGAGATCTTCTCCGACCTCAAAGGCCGCCTGCTCCAGGGACCCTCCCAGAGTCGGTGGTTCTGTTAGGTTTTGATAAGACGCTCCAACGCTCCAGAACATCATAAGCTCGTGCCAGGCTTCGGCCTTGTCCTTTCCATTTCAATCAAGATTCTCTGACTCAAAACTGGTTCTTTCTCATCAACCAACTTCAGCAAGATCTTGGGCCTTAAGATTGCATCAGTAATCTCTTTCAGACATACGAGACTCGCACGTATCAAACTTAGTCTTATTAATTGAGACATTAAGTATCAGTTACACCTTTTTAAAAAGGTGTGTTTGAACTAAGAAACTGAAGTTTCCTTCAGGCTGTAGATCTGCGGCTGCATATGCAATGTTCCATAACCTTATCTTCCTTTAATGTCTCTTTCTGTACTGAGTTTTAAGCTTTAAAACCCTTTCCTATACCACTGTAATTTGTTTGTTGTGTGTTTGTGTGTGTGTTATGTGGATGTTTAGACCAGGTCATGTGTTTATGTAGGAGTGTAGCATTTATGTGTGTGTGTGTGTATTTTAGACCAGTTTATGTGTTTATGTAGTTAATACAACCTTACTTGTATCACACTTGACGTGTTCATGGTTTTGCTTAACTGGAGTCACTTAATCATGCAGATTTATGCTACAAGCTTTTTGTAGAATTGTACAGTAAGAAGAAGGAAGTTATTTCCCTTAACCAGGAAATTACGTTCTTAGAATTGACAAGACAGTTGACCCTGAGAGGTCAGCTAAATATCTACAGCGGATCTAAAATATTCATAATTAATTATAACTAGTTATGGTTAATTATTCATATATCCCATGAGCTGAGTCGCTACAACAAATACACATCTTTAGATGTGTTTCCCAGCTTCTCTAAAGGAGAGGCCTTGATTTCTAACATGTATCCTCTACATCTCCTTCCACCCTGCTGTTTATTCTTCTCTGTCCACGTCTCCTTACAGTTTCTCCCCTTGCGTTTTCCACCAATGCCTTCCACTCCACTCATCTCTTCTCCCTCTCCTTCTCCTCTTCTCTCTTCTCTTTTTCTGACATCCGTCTCTCTGCTCATCTCTTTCTACCTGTTCCACTCTTCTTCTCTCTCTCATTACACCCCTTTTTTTACCCACTCCACCACCTTTTAGGCTTACACCTCTTTCTTTACCTATCCCCCCCCCCTGCATATTATTTGTATATTTTCCCCTTTATAGTTAAAAGCAATTGTGATACATGTGTATACAATTAGATCAATGTGTTTCCTGTGTGTTTTATTAAGCGAGCAGTTAATAGTTTGGGGTCAACTGAAAATATACCATGTGCATTTGTTGATATGAGCTTTGTGTGTTGTGTTTGGACAAATCGTACATAAATGTTTGTGCTTTGTGTAAAACATATAAACAAAGCTACAATTTTTCAAATATTTTAACGTATTGCTTGGTTGTATTAACTATCATTTTTGTGCACAGTGATATGTATATGATATGTAATGTGTGTGACATGTATGAAATCTTGCAGTCTGTTTAGGATAGTTACAAAGTGTTTATATCACTGTGTTAACTGTTTTGAGAACAGTGACCTCAGTTTGGAGAAATTAGTCAAATCAATTGAGAAAAACTGTATTGAATTTCACATGACTCAGAAAATCACTTATGAGCAGAGCATGCTAATTTCAGGTTTATTCAACTGAGCTGCTGTTGTCAAGACTACATGCTTTAAAAGTTAAAAGAAAAAGCTCCCTAACCAGAAAAACCCCCAGAAAAAAGTAAATATATAGACAAGGCAGTGATGCTTTGTCGTTAATAAAAAACAGAAAATACACACTTCTGTCCCACTAAAGTGTACACTTAATTAAAAAATGTACTGTACTGTAAAAATGACAGACTTATATGCCTACCTATTTATTAAAATTGATGACTGCTTGTATCAAATCAAAGCCTGGAAAGTCCATGGCTATAATCCCAAAACAAAGCTTGATTTTTTCTTCAGAAGCGCCTTTGAGATTATTATATAGCCAAGGGTTAATTTTTTTGGCCAAACTTTTTGGGGAGTTGTCTACCCTTAATAAAGGATAGCCTGTGCCGCTTGAATAGTTCAAAACAACAGAACCAGATCTACATGCTTCTAAAGCCTCATTCAGATGGGTAATAATTTTATCTTTCTTTTTTCCCACTCTTCCTACTTTATAGTCACCATGTTTATCAGTTTCATATAGACTGATACCCAGATGAAAGCTTTTTTTTTGAACGAAAACAACCTTTCCTCTTATGTCTCTAATTCTTGGTATTTCATTCCTAAGCCAAGTATTAGACTTATGTTTAAGATCGGATATAACATGATCTGGAAATTTGCTGCTATGCTTAAGTCTGACCAACACTGTCTCTGTTCGGAATATAGATAAAAAGTCCTTTATTGTGTTGAAAGCCTCAAAGAATGTTGTTTTTTGGGAAATCGGTCCATGCACAACTTTCAGATCGTCCCCAGACACTCTCAAGTCGAAGTAGCGTATGCCGGCATTCAGCTGGTCCCTTAGCGACCATGCCTGACATTCTGCTGCTGGTCCTCCACGAAGGGCCAAGCTGTCATGGGTACCAGGAATAGTGATGTCGGAAATCAACTTGTTATCATCCAGAGTTTTCATCCAGCCAATGTTATAATTTTTAGGGAGATGGAGTGTTTTCTTATCATTAAACACTTGTTGCTGACTACTCTTGTGCAGACTGTGGAACAGAATCAGAATATCAAGTCAACAATTCTTGACATAAAAGTCAGCTTTTCATATCATCATACATACAGACCTGTTGTTGGAGATTAAGATTTACTTAGATGGAGATTTATTAAGAAACTTGTTAAATGGATTGTGAAATATTTGATTTTCAGATTCTCGGATATGTGTAAATTCATGTATTTTGTCTTTTAAACAGATTTGTAATGATCATGTTAGTTGGTCAGCTCCATCACGCTAATTTATGCTACAACACGAGTCTGCCGGATTTAGTCTGTCTGTGCTCATCTGCATGATTATGCGTTCAGTTGATGGGGAATGTGTGCACTGAAAAAATGTATAGCTTTAATGCACCGTGAGTTGCTTTGGAAAAGTGTCTCCCAAATGAATCAATGTAAATGCAAATGGAAATAACAGAATTTAGGTAAACAAAACCCTTCAGCTTTACAGGGTCAGGAGTCACAAAATAATACAGCAAAACAATACAGCTAGTCACCAAAAAATTTAATCAGTGCAATCCCTTGTACAAAAAATAATATGAAAACATGTGCAAGAAGCAAAGATAAGCCCTATAGTGAAAAACAAATATACTAAAATGTATTTGAAATACATTCATTTCATTTCATGCTAAGTATACTACAAATACATTTGCATATTTGTGTACTTAATATAAATCCCCTGACTTTTTGGTATACTAAACTGGATTCTTAAAAAGTCTGCTAAATTGAACAACTTCATTTTGTACCGTAATGCACTTTTAATGTGTGTAGAAGTCCACTAAAGATATTCTGAAGTATATTTAATTGTGCTATAATTAAATGTATATTTAAGTGAAACTATTGCAAATATACTTCAGGTACACTTTAAATATGTTGCATTTAAAGGCCGATATTATTTAATGATCATACAATCCTCATCAAGAGTGACATTAAAACACATGTTAGGCTTAATATTAAGAAATGTGCATTGTGCACAAGTAGTTCTCCAAATAAAGTTGAATTATAATTGTATATCAAAGTCTAGAGTGATATGTCTGTAATATGTTAATAGATTTTAACTATACTTAGTATGAAATAACTGTATTTTAAATGTTACTTTTTACTAGGAGATCACAGAAAAAAATAAAATAGCTTATATTGCAGTCCTCATTCTGTCCTTTGGTTGATCAGTAGTTTTCTTTTTAATTTCAAAGGCCAATAACCCCAATATTTTTGGCAAATAAAAATACAATGCATTTATTTAGTGATTTTCATACTCACAGCAGCATTAGGATGCACAGAACTTTCCCAGGAACTCCCATCCTCTTCATTGTCTAAGGTTAACACAGAATAAAACAGCACAAAACTGCCTTTATAAAACTTTTTTTTTTACAAATATTACATTATTTTGCAGATAAAATGAACTTACTTTTATCTTTTAAATTGTTGTGGCTTTACATTTTTAAAGGTCAATTAAATTTAGTTGAAATTTTTAAACAATTGTTACTGGTACAACAAAAAAAATCAAATAATACCTCACACTTTTTTATGGACATCCAAGTGTAGATCACAGCAGCGTTTTTAGTTCTGGTACAGACGATTCCTGTCTGGGAACTATAAGAACTCATTGGTATCATGTGATTGGCTATTAGCTTGATGTATATTTGCATATGAAATTGTTGATAAATACATTTGGACATTTAAAAGCAACACTTTAAATCATAGTATTTCTTTGCATCATTTAACAAAAAAAAAAAAAAAAATATATATATATCTATATAATATATATTTACAGTGTCATTTATTTTAAACAGCACAAGCTTTACAAGCAAAGTACTGCATAAAAATATGTTTGCAAGGTTTTAAAGGATAAAACATGAAGTATTTGGAAAACTATTGAATTGCACGTAATGAATTACTCGGCACAATGCATGAAAAAAATGATTGTATTTCCATATTTCATATTGTTAATTTGTAATCACAGTTAAGTTGCTGTTGCTTTGCCATGATGTTAATAATAATAATAATCAACTTTGAGCAAATTTAAAGCAGCTTCTCGAGACACTTTACACATAAAACAGAGGAATAAAAACACAAAACATACAAAGCAAAAACTATTAAAACAATCAAGTAAAAGCTAACCTCAAGAAGTGTTTTAGTTAAGCTTTAAAAGTGCATAAATTCTGTGCATCCCTAAAAAAAGGAAAGGAGAGTGTTCCAGAGTCTAAGAGCACAGGATGAAAACGTCCTATCCCCTACAGTTTGCATGCATGTCTGTGGGACAACCACAAGGCCAGCTTGGGAGCAGCGCAAGTGATGCTTAGGAGCATATAAAGTTAAGAGGGCAGACAGATAATGAGGGGCCATGCAATGCCTTATAAGTAAGCATGAGGATTTAAAATTTAACATGGAAACTGACTGGAAGCCAGTGCAAAGACCTCAAAATTTTTGTCCTGTCTCCAGTCAGGATCCTACTGTAGCTGCTGAAATTTTCACATATTGTAATTTTTTAAGTGTGTATTTAGAATATTTAGTCTGTTAAGTATTAGGGACCCCAGCAAGAAGTGCATTGCAGTAGTCTAAGTAAGAAAAAACTAAAGGATTAATAACCCTTTCAGTCACAGGAAAATATAACATAGGGCAAAGTCTAGCAATATTTCTGAGATGAAAAAAGGGAGTCTTAACGGTATGTTGCACGTGTGGATCAAAAATCTAATATAACTCCCAATTGTTTTAGTTTAGTTTTAAAATCCAAAACAAGAGTCATCCACGTTTAACATTAGTGAACCAGATTTACGCTGATGAGCTGATGAGCCAATGAGCATAACCTCAACTAAGACAGAAAATTCTGAGTGAGCAATATAATGCAATATAGATCATTCTGTATGATTACTACAATCTGCAAAGAACACTGTCACTATAATCGTTAGGGTTAGTAAGAAACAATATTCCATTTGTATTACAGTACCAGACTTGCATATCTGCATGTTCAATGCAAAACTTAACTTAACTGACTACACGTCTGCTCTCCAAATTGATATATGCAAAAATGAAGGCAGTCAAAACTTACAAGAAGCATTTCATAGTACTATAGGGCACATATGTCGTTGGACATGATCAGACAACATTCAGTAATGTTCTTTTTCAACATTTACATTTACATTTATTCATTTGGCAGACGCTTTTATCAAATACATTTTATAAAATTTGGTGAATGTTAGCTGGAAAAGGTTTAGCTAAGTTAGTTAGCTTTTATATTTAAAACTAAATTCAATAAATTGTATAGCACTTTTCACATTCGTTGTGCATATTCAGCAGATGCACTGAGTGTGCATGTTTAGACCACTTTGAATCACAAAAAAGTGGCAAAATAATGAATCACAAAGCAAAGTAGTGGTTCCTTCTGGAGTTAAAAGCAGAACTGTTTGTCATCCAGTAATAGATTAACAGGACTTTCTTGCTCTTGAATACTGAATAAGTGTTCTACAGCCATGAGTCAATAAAATAATGAAAATAATTACACACCCTAAAAATATGTACAGGTGCATCTCAATAAATTAGAATGTCGTGGAAAAGTTCATTTATTTCAGTAATTCAACTCAAATTGTGAAACTCGTGTATTAAATAAATTCAATGCACACATACTGAAGTATTTTAAGTCTTTGGTTCTTTGGTTCTTTTAATTGTGATGATTTTAACAAAAACCCACCAATTCACTATCTCAACAAATTAGAATATGGTGACATGCCAATCAGCTAATCAACTCAAAACACCTGCAAAGGTTTCCTGAGCCTTAAAATGGTCTCTCAGTTTGGGTCAGTAGGCTACACAATCATGGGAAGACTGCTGATCTGACAGTTGTCCAGAAGACAATCATTGACACCCTTCGCAAGGAGGGTAAGCCACAAACATTCATTGCCAAAGAAGCTGGCTGTTCACAGAGTGCTGTATCCAAGCATGTTTAACAGAAAGTTGAGTGGAAGGAAAAAGTGTGGAAGATAAAGATGCACAACCAACCGAGAGAAACCGCAGCCTTATGAGGATTGTCAAGCAAAATCGATTCAAGAATTTGAGTGAACTTCACAAGGAATGGACTGAGGCTGGGGTCAAGGCATCAAGAGCCACCACACACAGACGTAGGAATTTGGCTACAGTTGTTGTATTTCTCTTGTTAAGCCACTCCTGAACCACAGACAGTGTCAGAGTTGTCTTACCTGGGCTAAGGAGAAGAAAAACTGGACTGTTGCCCAGTGGTACAAAGTCCTCTTTTCAGATGAGAGCAAGTTTTGTATTCAATTTGGAAACCAATGTCCAGAGTCTTGAGGAAGGGTGGGAGAAGCTCATAGCCCAAGTTGCTTGAAGTCCGTCCAGTGTTAAGTTTCCACAGTCTGATGATTTGGGGTGCAATGTCATCTGCTGTTGTTGGTCCATTGTGTTTTTTTGAAAACCAACGTCACAGCACCCGTTTACCAATAAATTTTGGAGCACTTCATGCTTCTGTAAGGCTAACATAAACTAGAATACTTTGATCTCCTGCGAGGCCAACATGCACTGGACATCTTCAGTACACCCCACAGAGGGGTGGTGCGGGAAACACCTCTCTCACATATGCATCTGTGCCTTTTCATCTTTTCATTCACTCAAACTGGTCAAGAATATAATGTTCTAAATGAATGCAAATAAGATTTACAGTCATGTTTGGTTTCATTTGGGGCAAGTGGTACAATGGTCTTAATCGTACTAAAAGATAATACAGATCCTAAGAGTTAAGAGAAACTTTGATCACCATAGAGAGCAATCTCATGCAAATTACCGTTTGTTCCCATTGAGGTGTAGACCACCCAGGTCTGGCACCTGGCTCAATGCAAATTCCAATTGTTGGTACAGGCCTCCATTTGGAGGATGTATTTACTTAGTTTGGTATTTAAAGGACTGCAGCAAAAGGGTCAGCGCGATTCTGTAACGAGAATGCCCGTAGTACAGAGTATCTCCACATACTCTGTACTATGTATTTTTCTAATCAGATATGCATTTTACTCTTAGATTCGTCGTTGAGAATTTGATGTCTTGTATTGATATGATTTGATATTTTTGAATTGGATATGTAATTGGCATAATGCATATTTACCTGACTGATGATAAATTGTTATATTTGATTTATTCTGACTTACTCTGAAGTTATTTTCTCAAATAGATTAAGTGAAGGCTTATGTTTCCACAAATCTGCGACCAGGGTTAAGTGCACATTAGATCTCAGAAGATGAAGCATGGGGCGCATCAGGTGAGATTCTAAATTTCTGACTAACCACTTGACCTTAATTTAAGTTGTACTCAGTTACGTTAACCATGTGTATGATTTCAGCTTTAATTAAGTTGTACGTGGTACTTAATAACTATTGGGGTCTAGACTAAGTGTCTAGAAGAACCGCTGATTAATATTTGAAGTATTAATTAAGTTGTACGTAGTTATAATAACTATTGGGGTCTAGACTAAGGGTCTAGAAGAACCGCTGATTATTGTTTGAGCATTACATGGGTAATTGTAGGGGGCTAAACAAACCTACTATTTAAAGTATATTAAATAGTATTAGCCATAAACCTCTGAATAAGGAAAAACTGGCGAGTTTGTGATCGTGGAGTCCACGCATAGCGGCCGCCGTGAGGCAACCTAAGCGACATAGATTCCAAGTGAACGAGAAAAAATAAGTAAAGAGTTAATTAGAATAATCAAATGTAAGAATAATCAGAGACCGACAAAAAAACAATTAGCCTTTCAACCTAAATTAGAATTCAGATACTAAAATGGAGTCAGATTGAGTTAAACCTAAATTGAATAACTCTGCGCGCTGAAAAGACCGAACACGCAAGAGACCTTCATCCGCCACTGGGTACCTTCCTTGAGCCAGGTGCGCGGACCTTACTTCCTGTTCTGCTACAGCTTTTTGAAGATTGCTGGATTTCATTTTCTCCCGCAGGATTTGGCACCTGCCCACCTGAAAGCACCAAAAGTTGGTTAAATGACCATGCATGGTGTTGGTGTGCTTGACTGGCATGCAAACTCACCAGACCTGAACCCCATCTATGAATCTATGGGGTATTGTCAATAGGAAAATGAGAAACAAAAGACCAAAAAATTCAGATGAGCTGAAGGCCACTGTCAAAGAAACCTGGGCTTCCTTCCATACCACCTCAGCAGTGCCACAACTGATCACCTCCATGGCCCGCCTCCTTGAGGCAGTAATTAAAGCAAAAAGAGCCCCTACCATGTATTGAGTACATGTACAGTAAATGAACATACTTTCCAAAAGGCCAACAATTTACTAAAAATGTTTTTTTTTTATTGGTCTTATGATGTGTTCTAATTGGTTGAGATAGTGAATTGGTGGGTTTTTGTTAAATGTGATCCAAAATCATCACAATTAAAAGAACCAAAGACTTAAACTACTTCAATCTGTGTGCATTGAATTTATTTAATACACGAGTTTCACAATTTGAGTTGAATTACTGAAATAAATGAACTTTTCCATGACATTCTAATTTATTGAGATGCACCTGTATTTGAATTGCATCCATTTATGGATTACAGTTTTAACAAAAACAAATAAACTTGTGATGAATGTGTCAGTCATACATGAAACGGTTAAGAAACAGGCAAGACTTCCATACTCAGAAAAACATCATGGCATATTTTATTATTACCTATTTGCATCTTTTCTATTTTATTTAAATAATCACATTTTCAAGATGCATTATCCTCAAGTAATTCATTTTTTTAAAAAGTAGGCCTTTTCTTTTTAAAAGTAACAAAACATTTGTGAAAAGACTACATGTAAATGATGCACCTTCATGTCTGTGGTGTTGCAGATGGCATCATTTCACTTTCCATTACCAAAACACATAAAATGTATTCAAATCAAAATATGTATGTAAGTGTTCATCTTGTCACGCAGCACCAGCAGTGGAGTCTTCCAGGAGCGGCTTGTGAAGTTCTGGATCCTCCACCGACTGCAAAACCACAAACAATCATGAACACTCAGAGCAGCTCTCTGAAACTCTCACGATCAGTGGATCTGACTGATTGATTGCTGTAATAGTGCTGCTGATTCAGTACCTTCGCATCTTCATCCTTCTTGCACAAAGCTTTTCCAGTCAAAACACAGAAACTGATGGTCACACAGAGCTGAAGGACAGACAGCACTACCATCATGATATCTAGTCCTCCGAGCATCATCTAGAGGTGGAAAAACATCAGAGTATTATTAAATAATAATAAAATACACACAAATCATTTTTTATAACACTGAAAAAGATAAATAAATCAAATCATTACCTGACTGAGATTTTTGTAGTAAAAACAGGACTCAAAGTTACTCCCTTTACGAGCAAGCCAGTCATTATTAGATGAATAATAATTATCTCTGTAACAGCTTAAACTGCTTCCCATTGCCAGGTCCATTGAATACAGCACAGCAGCTGTGATAGCTAGTGCAGCACTGACTACATTCAGAACCACTGTGATGACCAGCTGTAAAACACACACACAATATAAATTGCTGATGCTCAAAATTAAATAAATTAAATTAAAATCTCCTACACACCTACCAGCCTGGGACGGGGAAACATCACTGCAAGAACACACATAATTCCAACAACAAGGAACTAAAAGGCAAAGCAAAGAAATAAAAACATTGGTCCGTGCAAACATGCATCTTCAAATTGAAAGTGTAAATACAAACCACCAGATTTCACATTATTCCACCTCATTAGGATTTTGATAAATCATATAACATTTGAAAATACAAAAATAAAGAAATGAATGTAGGGTATTCTCAAAGCCAGATCAATGTCAATTCACTTTTTGAATGAACTCACTCATTGTACTGCACGAACTCATTTAGAAACATAATAATGATGATGAGAATGCGTAACAACTCTTACCACACCGCCGATCCAAAAAGCAAAGACGAAGCCAAAACAACCCATTGTGATATTCATGACACCAACCATTATCTGTACAGTCTATGAAATAGGAGAACAATATGTGTACCAGTTTTACAGATGACAAAACACATAGCATAAACCATTTAATAAAGCTGATAATATCAAAAATATCGAAGTATCCGACTCACCCCAAGTGCTGTGTGAGTGTCTGTCAGCTTATCTTCCATATCCTAAAATACAAACACATCGCATCAAGTACAATCTGACATATGAGAATTTGCTCTTAATTTGAAAGAATGGTTTGCATAAAAATTCCAATTTGCTGAAATGTCTCAACCTCAACCCTCATTGTCATCTAAGATGTAGATGAGTTTTGTTTCTTTCTTGTCATCAGTACAGATCAGATATTTTTTAGAAATTTAGGCATTACATTACTTGCTCAACAATGAGTTCCATCAGCTGATAAAAAACATCACAGTAATCCACAAGTGATCCACACGACTCCAGTCCATCAATTAACATCTTGGGAAGCGAAAAGCTGCAAGTTTTAACTTTAAACCGTCACTTTATACTGCCAAAATACCAGTCCAAAATTCATAATGACGCTTTCTCCAGTGAAAAAAATCTGCCCCCTGCTGTCCTCTCACATCACAATTAAGCAATAGTTTTAAGTAAAAACTAACTTAATGATGGATTTGTTTCTCACAAACACACAGCTTTTCACTTCACAAGACATTAATTGATAGACTGGAGTGGTGTGGATTACTTGTGGATTAATCTGATGTTTTTATCAGCTGTTTGGACTATCGTCATTCTGACGGCAACCCAGCTCACTGCAACCTCAGAGGACCATTTGTAATGCTACATTTCTCCAATGTTTTTGATGAAGAAACAAACTCATCTACACATCTGTTGTGGCCTGCCAGGTGATTATATCTATTTTATTATTTTTAGCAATTTTTTCCTTTTTTTTGTGGACTATTACTTTAAGTTATGTGATAAGCAGTCAGTCAGTCCCTCACCTGATTCATGCCAGAGGTCCATGCTAAACTGTGGACCAAACGGAAGTGAATATTGGCTTTTTCCACTTCTAGATTCTGAAGTGGTGTTCTCCACCAACTGCAAAACCACAGACAAACATGAACACACAGAGAAGCTCTCTGAAACCCAGTAGAGAAAGGATAGCTATAAAGATAACTGTACAGTGTTCACACCAGCAGGTGGCAATGTTCTGTTTATTATAAGCACAATACTGTACCTTTGCACTCCCACCCTTCTTGCACAAAGATTTTATGGTTAAAACACAGAAACTGATCGCCACACAGAGCTGAAGAGCCGACAACACCTAGAGAAAAAGATAAGTGGGTGAATTTATAAATTGCACATAAGGAAAGTAAAGGACTATCATATTTCATGAAACTACAGCATATGATTATATATATGTGTGTGTGTGTGTGTGTGTTGGGTGTGCGCATAGTTTTATGTGGTTTATGAGGACCCATTTGTATAATAACTGGGTAACAGTATTCAACGAGAAGGTGATTTATGAGACTTTCCAGTGTCCCCATATCACAAGGCTTTAAATAATTCAGAATTATTTTTTTATCTAAAAGGCAGAAGTTTCCCGTAGGGGTAATGTTTAGGGGTAAGGGTTGTGTAGGGCAATCCCAATACATTGTACAGTATAAAAATCATTACGCCTATGGAGAGTCCCCATATACCATAAAAACAAACCTGTGTGTGTGCGCAAAATTATTCAGAACTCTTCATCTTTGTTATGCTGCAGTCTTATGCTATACTGTACACGTTCACTTTTCTGCATGATCTGATGTAGAAACATAAACATGAACAGAACGAGGAATGTCTTACCATACTGCTGACCGAAGTGGTAACAAAGAAGAAGATCATGCCAAAACATCCCAACACAAGATTCATGACTGCAACTACCATCTGTACAATCTATGGAATAAGAGAACAACAGACCTCCAGCTTTTAAACTATTAAATTAAGAGTAGGCTACATATATGGGAACATACCTAAGCATCTTAAATCTGTTTTATTTATTTATTTTTAATGACATCAAGATTTGAATCAGTGCAAGTCTCTCACTCACCCTAATAACTCTCTGGGTGTCTGTCAGCTTCTCTTCCATATCCTGAGATGCAAAACACACTGGACCAGAGCACAGAGAACTCAGAATCTGACACAGTACGGGCCATTTGCTCTTTGGGTTTGAGGTGACGGTGATGACCATCATTCCCTCACCCTGAGACACTGTCAGAGACATGCTGCTTCAACCTTCCCACAAAGACAAAGAAACAAATAGGGCTCATGCATCAGAAAATCACAATGACAAAAATGAATCGTTTCTATGTAAATTCATAAGTTTGTTTCCCTTCCCAAACAAGCTCTAGAATATGCTTAATTATTGAAACAACATTGCTGGTTTCTCGTCGACTGCATACACGAGTCCCTAAGAGGAAGTGAACTTTCACCTGCGCGTGTTTGCTATAAAAGCAAACGGTTGCGATTCTAGTCACACTTTTTTATTTTTCAAATGGTTCTTACTTTTTCAATAGCACGTGAATTTGATTTAGACTCACCTTATGAGCAATTGTGTATATTTTACGGTCCAGACTGCGAGATAGCCCGACTCTTCCCTGACGCGTTGAAGGTGGAGCTGTTTTTGTCCCTGATTCCTGTCAGTGATCAGTTTCATATTTCCTTGTTGTTCCACTTGAAATAAGAACCCAAGCGTAAAGAACAGGAATTGCAGGATATCATTGAAGACATAGGCTATACTGTTCACACTCTTCACAAATATGAAACCACGACATTAAAGACGAGCTGACTTATTTTCATGAAACGTATATCTGTTGTTCTCCGGTTGTCAGTCAAACTCGTATGTAGCCTTCGAGGCTCAAGTAGCATACGCAGCAGGTTTCAATGAAGCTCCGTACTGTAAAAAAAAATCACATGATAGAATTCAGCTTCACTTTTTTAAATCATGTGAGTGTTTCGCTGCGAGTCTAAACTTTCCAAGTACGTTGGCAGTGGTGGGTTTTCCGATGGTTGGTTGAATTGTGAAGTGAAGAGTGTAGGCTGTACTTTTTGGGTAATTCATTGGACTTTTGATTGGTCTTTTCTTCGCTCTGTCTTTTGAGAGAGAGAAAGAGAGAGCGAGATGGAAGGGAAAAAATATACAAAGGCTATTCATATAAAATATAGGTGATATACAGTAAGTGTTTATAAGTATTGAGTTCCCCCGAAAACCTTTGAACGTTGAATAGAAGAAGCTTTGCGTTCGCTCGGAAAAGCATTGAAATCGTTTTTCCTCCCAGCTTTGAATTATTTCCGTCTCACAACATTTATCTCGGGGACACAAACGTTTCGCGACGGAACGCAGAGCATAGGCTACATATATAATTTTTCCTCCCAGCTAGAAAACCGTTCCTCCATTTAGGCACATTTTAATTGTGAATATAGGCTATGCATGTAAGGCAGTAGATGGCGCTGTTGCCGAATGCTCCGAGGCTTTGGATCTTTTCACTGTGTAGCCGAGAAGGGTGTTCCTGCACAACCGGAGGCTGCAGTTCTAGGACCGCAGTTCTAGGACCCTATGCTTTTGCAACAGCGCCACCTACCGACTTGGATAATATAGCGGAGGCTGCAGTTTCAGGATCGCATTTCTAGGACCCTGGTGGTTTAGTCTGTAGCAATGTTTGTTGTTAAAGATATTGAATCTCAGGTAAATTTTTTTTTTCAATTGTGATTTTTGATTTTTAAATGCATCAGATGTTAATTACAAAGTGTGTAATACCTGCTTTGAGTTAACAGTTTGAAATTTAAATGAATTTACACTTATAAAATATAAATGAAAAATGTATTTCAATCTTTATACAACGGAAAAAAGTGGATTACTTTAAAAGTCTTAGTTTCTTGAAATATACTGTAAATTTATTAGCCCCCTTAAGTTTAACTAGCTCATTATAGGTATAATAAAGATGGAATCAAATGAAATCAGCATTTGCAATCACTAAATTACAGCCAGATATTTAAAAAGTTTGTAGAGAGGCAAGACTCAAGAATGATACAAGAATGCATATTTATATACTGTATACAATTTTTGCAATAACACAAGCCAACATCATACGAAACGGACCCCCGTTTCCCCTCAGAGTTGCTGCTGGACGAAAGCTTCAACTCCTGACGAGAGAGAGAGAGAGAGAGAGAGAGAGCAGAGAGATAGAGAGAGAGAAGAGAGAGAGAGAGGGATTCATACGAACCTTTGCTTTAACATGTTTAACTCGTATATTCTTTTCTGATTTAACATGTTGGGGTTTTTAGAGAGCTGAGAGAACCAAACAGAATACTCCATGTACTGACCATCTACTTCAATGTAATCTTAAAAGCAAACCCAGGCCCGTGAAACGAGGAACCGGCAGAGAGGGAGCCATGGCAGAGCAGGCAGAACGGGGGGCCATGGCGGTGCAGGCAGATCGGGGGGCCATGGTGGAGCAGGCAGATCGAGGGGCCATGGTGGAGCAGGCAGAACGGGGGGCCATGGCGGAGCAGGCAGAACGGGGAGCCATGGTGGAGCAGGCAGAACAGGGAGCCATGGCGGAGCAGGCCGATCGGGGAGCCATGGTGGAGCAGGCAGTCCAGGCGTTGCAGCCGATTGGGGAGCATGGCTAGCAGAGACATGACAGACCACTTGCCTGTGACCGGAGCACAAGCAAGAGTTCTGTGGCCCTCCTTGGTCCATTAAGGCCAGACTGTGAGTTCATGAACCGGCCTCTTGGCCGTGCAGGACCGACAGTGAGTCATGAACGGCCCTCCTTGGCCGTGGCAGACAACAGGAGTTCAAAACGCCTCATAGTCCATGAGGGCAGACATGAGTTCGTGAAGGCCTCGTGGCGTGTCATGACAGACAGTGATTCATGAAGTCCTCCAGTTGCAGACAGACAGTGAGTTCGTGAACGGACCTCCGTGGCCGGCAGGTACAGACATGAGTTCAAAACGGCCTCCCGTGGCAGAGACCGACAGTGATTTCTTGGACGGCCTCCTGGCTGTGACATGGCAGCAGCGAGTGCGTGAACTGCCTCCGTGGCCGTAACAGGACAGGGGGTGAATTCATGGACGGCCTCTGTGGCCGTGACAGGGCAGGCATTGAGTTTGGAAGTTGACGCCACCACCTCAGGAGGTTCTGCCGCGGATGCCGCCACCTCTGGAGGTTCTGCATTGGAAGCTAACCAATTCTGGAGCACAGAAGTCCCTTGGAGCGGACTCGTGGATTGGAGAGGCTCCAGAGGAGCGGGACTCGTGACAGGAGAGGCTCTGGCGGACTCTGTGGACAGGATAGGACTCTGGGAGTAGGGCTGTGCGGTGAGGAATTTTCCTTGCGGTATTTTGAGGTGGTCAAAGCAACGGTATGGGGTTTTACCGCCCTAAATATACACATACATACATACACACACACTCACATACATACATACAATTTGTGTGTCTATGTGTTACGATATAACTAACGAGGTCATATTCCAGAAACAATGAAACTGAAACCAAATAGCTTTGAAACAGGAAGTGAAGTAAACAGAAGAGAATGACAAAATAACAGCCCACTTAACAGAACATAAACCTGACAATAAGATTGTTAGGCTATCGTTAGCCTATATGTACAACAGTTAGCCTAGTTGTAATCTGATCTTCTAATCTGACTGGACAAGAGACAAATTTATATTGATATTTCCACCTGCGCGCGTTCTAGACGGGCTGTCAGTCAGTGCAGTTACAGTGTTGCGCCACAAGGTGGAGGAACGTGACTAATTCAACTACACGTTCAAAAACGCTGATTCATTCATTCAAAGAGACGTAATGAAACACGCTGTTGAAATCATTTTAACTTTGAGCGCCACTTTAGAAGGCTCAGCTGACCAGCTATGCCTTGATGCTAAGACAGAGGTTTCGCTTTCCTTGGATATGACAACCTATTTTCACAAATATATATGACTCTGCCTGGAGGACAGATGCAAGTAATGGCACGTGCTCAGTCGATCTCTCTCCGATTCACTGTCTGTTTAGGCTTGCAAATCTACGGAGCCTCTGTACAAATCAGCATGGTACACATTATGTTATCATTACTAACTTGTTTAATATTCAGTCCACATGCCTGAAGTGTAAAACGAGAAGGGCATAACCTTACGAAAAAATGAAACACGCAAAAATCGCGGTTTTGTTTTTTTGGGCCCCAGGCGTTCTTGCATTCCTCTGCGGTTTGCTCGTCAATAGCGCGGTATTGCGATATTGCGGTTATCGCGACAGCCCTACTCAGGAGTGCAGTGTGCAGCCCACATGCTCAAAATGGCGACCGCCATTACAGGAAGGGCATGAGTGTGGCAGGAGTGTGGCATGACCTCGAAGACAGCATTGCTTGAGAGCGCTGACGTCACCGGGATGCCTGCAGCTCGCACCGACATCAGAGGTGGGTCCAACACACTAGCAATCAGTCCTTTGAGTCTTAGCCCAAGCTCTGCATTCGCAGGAGCTTGGCTACTATAACCCCCCCCAAAAAAAATCCTTAGGGGAAAACATGGGGATAGTCGCCACGTGGAGAGGCTCAGACATGGCAGCCATCTCGGCCGGGGACTCAGGCGTGGCGGCCATCTTGGCCGGGGTCTCAGCCGTGGCGGCATCTTGTTAGCAGCTCTGGCTTGGCAGAACGTGACGGGAGCAGGCCCTGGGGTGTCAACCTGATCTTATCAGCCTCGCTTGGCCCCCCATACTGCATTTAAACGGTGTTCTGACTTGGTGGACATGACATGAGTAAATTTGGATTTAACTGGCATGGTGTTAGCAGGTCCTGGAGTAGCTGACATGGCATTAGCAGGCTCTGGCGTAGCAGGCATGACGTGATTCAGGCTGTTGGCTTGGCAGACATACTGAGACGTGTGGCTTTGGCAGGCCGTGACGGAGCAGACTTTGGAAGTGGCATGTTCCTTCCCACACCATGCACCCACAGTAAAAGCAGATCACGCAGACCGCAGAGCAAATCTATATACTCGGCAAGGGACTCAGTGAACCTTTCCCAGAGCTTGGAGCAAATGGCTTGTTTAACCCATGTACTCGGGGAAAATGTCTTTGAGCGCCACGTCTTAAAATCCACCTGGTGACAAAGTCCCACAAAAGTCCCCACGTAATCCTCTATGGCCCGGTTTTCCTTGACTGAGGCAGAGGAGGCGTGAAACTGCTGTGTTCATTGTGGTGGGGGTCGTGTATTCTGTAACGAGTAATCCACGGAAGGCTATCGTAAGTGCGAACCCAATTGCATTTTATTTCCAAGTTGATCCAAAACAATACTCCCGACTTGACTGGACTGACTTGACTGACTTGACGAGGCATAAACAGACTTAACTCACCACGCAGTGGGTTACAACTCAATACCACACGAGGCCAATTGGAACATGAAGCACTATCGACAGAGGTTCCCATGACCAGAACAACCAATGTGAAACCAAGACACATGCTAAGACACACAGAACATTGACACAATGAACATCGGAACCAATGGCATAATACATGAGGGCAAGGAAGCAGACAACAAACAGGGACCATAAAAACCATAAAATAAAAGACATGGAAAACTGGAACATGAACAAACACCACCTTACAGAATACCTAATAATCCCTTAATGTATAATGATTATCATGACTTGTTCTTTACAAATCGGACAGTATCTTACTACATCTGTGACTGTTAGGCGTGGTTGATTATTGTTTTGAGTGTGTTCTTGTGAGGTTAATATTCGGTTGCTGTGAGCTAGTTTTAATCAGTGTTAATACTTTCAAATGAAAAAACAACATGTGTTTTTTTTTATATGTTTACATTTTATTTTGATGGTCCCCTTTAGTCTATTGACTATAAGCAACTTTGCAACTACATCAACTACTTCTCATTAGAGTATTAGTAGGCTTAGTTAAGGTTAGGGTTGGTAGAATAAATTGATGTACTTGCAAAGTTGCTTATAATGAGTAGAATATCTGTTAGGGAGCCATCAAAAAAAGTGTTAGCAGATATTTAGCAGACAGTCTACTAATACTCTAATGACTGCTAGTTGACATGTAGTCGCAGAGTTACTTATCAACAGTTGTCTAAAGGCTACCATCAAATTATCAAAGTGATCGTCAATAAAATAGTTCAAAGCAATAGTGTACACATTCATCTGATCAGATATCAGTGCTTATGGCTGTTTGGAAAAATATTATTATATTATTATTTAGAATTGGTCTTGTCTGCTTTAGTACAGGAAGTTCTCACTTAAAGCAGACAAAGAGCACTTATAAATAATAAGACCACATTAAAGGATTTTGGAATGTTTTTTTATGAAGACTTTGTATTTGTTCTTTTACAGTAAAAACACTAATAAGATGTACTAAGTTATTGTGCAGATCTTAAACAATGGCAAGATATGAGACCTATAATACATTATAACTATGATAAATATAATCCATTGTAACTTAAGTGGATGCAATGTGTTCATTGTGTGTTATAAATCATCATACACTTAACCACAAATAAGTATTATAATACATTAAAACTGTTCTTACGATTATTTATAAGATGATGCAACATACTATAAGGTTTCTTATAATGCATTTTCATTTTTTTATAATGCCTTAAGAATACCCTTATTATGTTTTATAAATACAGGCTTCATAGAAAGTGTTTCCGTCAATCCTTCTATTAAAATCTTCTACTTCACTGAAATAGTTATCAGAGAACAATCACTGTTGGGTTAACAGAAATATCAGTAACAAAAGGTGCACTGGGCATTGTGCAAAAATAATTCACATTCTACTCTGACCTGTAATGATAATCCGGACCAGAAAGGAAGAGCTGCTCAGCCTCCTGCAATGAGAAACTCCGGAGGACAGCCAGGGCATATATGATGGCCTGTGAAAAAAACTGTTAATTTAAGTATACTATTATAGCACTACTGAACAGCAAGCCATTATACATTGGTCCATACACGAGTAGCACCAGCATGCAGTTTATACAGTAGATTTTGTAAGTGCAGGACACTCACAAACACATTACATGGTCTGTCATACCTCTGCACTTCATCTGTGAAGCTCAGTTGTGTTGGTGTCCTCTGCAGCACTCCTCTCAGATCGGCAAACAGGACAGTTGTTCCTCACTGTCGAGGTAGACAGGCACTCGGGAGGAGGTTAGCTTATGAGACCACTTAGAGGGCTTCCCGTTGAGTACACCCTATGGGCAAACCATGGTGCAAAAACTGTTATTTTGAGGAAATTGATACATTTAAGATAAAGATACAATAATTTGCAGCATAGTTAAAAGATATTGTTAATGCTATAATTAAGGCCCTTGGTGAACCTTTACTGTGAGTTTGTTTGTAATGATGATTAAATGTGAGCATTGTTTAAGTACCACTAAATGCTCCTCAGATCCCTGTAACTTTACAATGAGGTCCAGCAGTGTCTTTAGCTCTGCAGTGTGGTCATCAACAGCCTGAATGTGGATCTCCTCTGAGATAGCACTCTTTACACTGGCTGAAGAGTTCCTTGGAGCAAGTGTCTGGCCTCATCAGTCCAGAAGGCAAACCACTGACCATGCCTTTCAAACATCAACAAGATTAATCTAAAGTACTGCCAAAAGGACAGGCTAATAACACATATTGTGGTGCAACCAAGCAATGAGCCCAGTTTAATGATGAAAGATTATTTATACTTAACTAATATGCTAAAACAATGAGTATCAAACAAGTTTTCACACTAATACAGTAAGCTACAGGTTAATCTGACACATCTCACATCAACATGCTTTTATCATCTTTTTAAGTTTAATTAATGTGCTGGAGATTTACTTATTGTAGTCATTATGTCAACAAGGTTTAGCTGAATTCATGTCATGGCCACGAATTAAGAACATCGTAACAATCAATAAAACTAGCAATCGGGAATTAATTATTATTTCTTAGCAGTTCTCACGTTGGCTACTTAAACTTTGCATTGTTTTAAGGTTATAAAATAAAACTTAATTGAAAATCGTTAAAGTTACTCACTCTGATTGCTGTCCATCTTTAGTGATCCAATTCGGTAGGTGGCGCTGTTACAAAAGAATAGGGTCCTAGAACTGCGGTCCTGAAACTGCAGCCTCCGGTTGTGCAGGAACATACTATTGGGAGCCCCGTTCTTCATTCATCATTTCTACACACAACATGCCAGGGATTTAAGTTATTATAGATGATACTCCCACACCACACTTAGCTGTTTCTTTTTAAACAGTCCATGTAGAATCAGTGTTTTTTTCTCCATATAGAAATGTCATGCATTGTCACCTTTGGTTCCTCTTTCATGGGAACTATTCGACATATGCGTCCTCTATGGGGAACTCCTCGTCGTGACCCGTGTCTGAAGCCTACATTGAAAAAACACCAACTCGTTGGCCGGCGACAGCCATGACGTCACTACCGGTGCGACTATAGTATAAATAGGCGCCGGGAGCACACATCATTCTCTTCTTCGTCTTCATTGACTGTTCTCTGTTTGAAGCGTGCATTTCCAAGGAAAAAGTAAGAGCTATCTCTTTCATTATGGCGAGCACTAGCAGAGCATTTAGAAGGTGTGTTCATCCGTGTCATCGCTATTTGACACCCAATGACACACACGATCTATGCGTTGTTTCTTTGGGCGAAGAGCACGCACGCGATGCCTCGGGGGCAATCGGCGTGCATTGCGAGCGTTTTCCAATGAGAAAGCTCTGTTCTCGTTTGTCACTCTTTTCGAGTAAAGAGCTTGCTGAGGCACGGAGGAGAATGAGCTCGTGGGGATCTCAGGTGGGCCCTGGCCGTATGAGTTTAAAGAAGGGCTCCCTCTCCTCGCTCATCGGCGCGGCGAGAAACAGCCAACCGGAGGATGATGTCCTCATCTTTAACATCCATCGACCAGGGCCAGTGCTCTGGCTGGTTCGCCAGGAGAGCGGAATGGAAGAGCCGAAGCAGCTGAGGCTGCTCCTTCTCAATCCTCCTGCCCTGGCGAATGACGAGCTATTAACGGTTTGGATCACACCTCCAAGGCGAGGCTTGACTCTTTCAGAATGCTAACGAGAACCCTTAAATGGTATTTTGTTAATCCATGTTATGTAATTGTTCAACGTTAAAGTCTTTGTACACTTTCTAAAATCCTCATAGCTGGTAAGTGTGCACGTTATGCTTTGCCCATTTTTCTAAAATCCACATAGCTGGTAGTTGTGCACGTTATGCTTTGCCCACTTTTTTAAAATCCTGTATGGTAAGAGCTACGCTTAAAGACTTCGTGCTCTTTTTGAGTGGGTTAAAACCCCGGTTCCGCCTTGGGCACCACTCCTCCTATGTATCCTCTGGATACCAACTTTTAACAGGGTGTTGCTACTAGTGGTCTGTTGAGATAGTTCCTTCAGCATATGCAGAGCATGTGTTAGCCCCTGTGTGACAGGCCAAGACTTGGTATGATTCTAGGTTCTTGGTCGTATTCCCTTAAATGAATCTATTCCTGATTCCAAGCCATTAGATCTACCCCTGGCCCAGGAGTTCTTGCCCTAACAGGTAAGTTTTTTGGGGTTTGTAGCCTAGGCCTTTGGCCGTAGGGACTAACGTCACTGACAGCCGTCTACATCCCAGGGCATCCTAACAATATGGTATAGTTGGTACTTAGTGCTCGCCATGGTTTTTGGCATGCACTCCCCTCAGCATGGTGTCGTGGGTATACCGTTCCCCATAGCGATCCCTAGAGGACGCAGTTTGAAGTTCCACGAAAGGGAACGTCTCGTGTTACTTATGTAACCATGGTTCCCTGAGTAGGGAACCAGACACTGCGTCCTCTAGGTTTCTTGCCATGCTGCGGACTCAAGCTTCAGACGAAGAAGTGAATGATGTGTGCTCCCGGCACCTATTTATACTATAGTCGCACCGGTAGTGACGTCATGGCTGTCGCCGGCCAACCAGTTGGTGTTTCTTCAATGTATGCTTCAGACACGGGTCACGACGACGAGGCGTTCCCCCCATAGCAACCCCTAGAGGACGCAGTGTCTCGTTCCCTACTCAGGGAATCATGGTTACATAAGTAACCTGAGACGGTTTTCAGCTGCTATTGAATCATAGCTACTGATGAATAAAAATCTGCTTCATGTTTTAGGACAAGAGAAGATATTTTGAAGTTCTTATCTATAAAAGAGGGGTTCAGATTAACATGTTAAAGGTTGTTGACTTTATTGTTGCTAGGGCAGAAAAGATCAAATAAAATAAAACTTTTATGTCTTTTAAAATATCTTCTACTTTTAAAGTATTTTAATTGTTAAACGTGAAACAATAGGGAAGTCGTAAGAAAAAATACACAAAAAGGGTTGATGCCAAAGTGCTCCACTCATTAATTAGGCCTATATAAAAGTGGCCACAAAGATTGCAACAAAATTGAAAAGGTAATAAAAGATAACATCCACTAATCTGTATCGATATATAGAAACAATGAATAACACCACTTTTGTTCGTAGAAAAAAAGTTTAATTAAACACCAGGGCCAAATTTACTACATTTTATGCTAAATCTCTCTTTTGGAGTTAAAAAACTACTGTCAGGATTTACCAAGGGGCAAAATTAGCGATGAAAATGTGTGTACACAGTTATTTTTGCGGCTAAACTTTTTACATATGCATTTGTAGGAGTTTTCCTTAGATGCGAATGAGAGGAGATTAGTCTACTATTCAAATTAATCATGCATGTTACTAAGGTTTGCTGTGGTCAGTAGCCTGTAGTATAGTCAGTTGGTAGGCTACTTGCGTCATTATCTAATGCAGTGGTTCCCAACCCTGGTCCTGGAGGCACCCTAACAACTGCACGTTTTGCATGTCTCCTTAACCAAACACACCTGATTCAGGTCATCAGCTCATTAGTAGAGACTCCAAGACCTGAAATTAGTGTGTCAGAGAAAGGAGACATGCAAAATGTGCAGTGTTGGGGTGCCTCCAGGACCAGGGTTGGGAACCACTGATCTAATGCCAAAGAAAGAAGAAGAAAAAAATCCTCGGCTCTGCTTGCTAATTGCTATTGGTAGATTGCGTTGATTATTATGGAAATGCGCTGACTGCGTCTGTGTTCTTTAATTTGCGCATTATCAGATTAGAACTTTCCTCTCCCATCTGAGCTTTTATGCGATTGCGTTCTCATGCTAATTTGCCCTGTTTAGTAAATCTGGCCCAATTAGTAGAGCGTTGCAGAAGGAAGGAGATGTTCTTTAAATCATTTCACTACAATATTGAGACACAAAATGCCAAGCAAAACAAATGACTTTGATTATTTTTGTTCATCTTGTCACGCAGCACCAGCAGTGGAGTCTTCCAGGAGCGGCTTGTGAAGTTCTGGATCCTCCACCGACTGCAAAACCACAAACAATCATGAACACTCAGAGCAGCTCTCTGAAACTCTCACGATCAGTGGATCTGACTGATTGATTGTTGTAATAGTGCTGCTGATTCAGTACCTTCGCATCTTCATCCTTCTTGCGCAAAACTTTTCCAGTCAAAACACAGAAACTGATGGTCACACAGAGCTGAAGGACAGACAGCACTACCATCATGATATCTAGTTCTCCCAGCATCATCTAGGTGAGTAAAGATCAGAGTGTCAGCTTATTTAAATAAAAATGACTTAATTTTCATTTTTTTGGAGTTAACTATCAACATATTTGTTGTAGCTTGTCTTACACTGTCTAAACAGATTTTGGTCCTTTGTTTCTGTGTTGTGAAAGGCAAATCCTTGTAATCAATCTGCGAAAAATAAACGTAGGAGTTGCAGAATATAGTTGCAGTACTATTTTCCACGGCCAGGTCCATTGAATACAGCACAACAGCTGTGAGAGCCAGTGCAGTACTGACTACATTCAGAATCATTGTGATGGCCAGCTGTAAAACACATACAATATTTAAAACAAAACAAAACAGAGCCAGAAATATCATATTAACACAGATATAATGTAGGCATGGCTTTCATAGATACTCACCAGACAAGTATTGGGAAACATAGCCTGAAAAATGCACACTATTCCAACTACTAGGAACTAATAGACAAAAGAAAACAAAGAAACATATATGTGCTTTCAAAATTTATGAAAAAAATTGAATGAAATGTTAAATATAAGGTCAAAATGAGACCCAAGTCTTACCACACCACCAAGCCAAAATGGTCCATGGGAAAATGTATATATACTATAGGACCTAACCCATGAGAACAAATTCTCCGCCGCAATATTGATGACACTAATAATAATTTGCACAATCTATGAAACAAGAGAAAAATATAGTGATGCCACCAGCTGTCAGGAATCTGAAAAACTTCAAGATATAAAATTAAGAATGTACACAGCTACAGCAATGACATTGTAAGTCCTGACAGCTTGAGATACCTTTTTTTTTTTTTGCAACGTTTCCAAAATATTTTATTTTAGTCGAACAACTGAAAATTTTCATTGTTGTGGCCATTTAAAGTGTTCATTTTATATGACATTGTTTGTATAAATTGAATTTGGTTGTATTAACATTTGCAACTAAAAACTGGAACTAAAAGTTGCAGCTTAGTTCTAATAATTTTTTAGGATCCAAATACATAAATTGAATGTCATGTTTTCGGTACATTTAAGTGTTTTAAAAACATTTTAATACATTGCACTGCATCATAACCTAATTGTGAAATATTATCTTTTTTAATGTTCAAATAAAATCTGTCTAAAATATTCTAAAATCAGAAGGCCTGAAAATATCAAAAAGGTATTTTGCAATTAATGTGTCTGACTCACTCCAAGAGCTGTGTGGATGTGCGTCAGCTTCCCTTTCATATACTGGGATACAGAACACATCGGACTGGAGCACAGAAAACCCAGAATCTGACACAGTACTGGCCATTTGCTCTTTGGGTTTGAGATGACGGTCAAATCCTCATCATGAGACATTGTCAGAGACATGCTGCAGAAGAACAGATGAACTTCAACCTTCCCACAAAAAAACTCATACACCAGAAAATCCATTTCGTTCTCCTTCACAAACATGCATTATTATTAAACAGCATTACTAGTTTTCTCATCGAGTGCACCAAGATTTCTGTAAGAAGTGAACATCGATGTGTGTGTTTGCTAAAAAGTTGTTGTTGAGATTCAAGTCACACCGTTTACCTTATAAAATGTTTTAAATTTTTTAATAACATGTGCATTTTAGAGATCTTAAGAAACACAGTAAACTCAGACTCACCTTATGAGTAACTGACTGTAAGTTAGAACGCAGACTGAAGGTTGACTCTGATCTGATCCTGATCTGTTGAAGGTGGAGCTGTTTTTGTCTCTGTCAGTGAATCTCATGTTTCCTTTTTGTTCCTCTTGAAATTTAAAGAACCCGGGTCTATAGTCAGGATGTAACTGAAGACATAATAAACACTGTTGATATGATCAAATATTAAGTCACAGTGCAGCATCGGAAGTTCATTTTAAAGTAGTGATGTTGCGGTGCAATTTTCAATGAAGCCACATACGCTTGTGTTGTTTTCAGAAAATGATCGATGACGAACAAAGGCTTACTTTCTGTAATGGTTAATTTATTAATAAAGAGTTTCTTCTGTTTTTTTTAACACATTTTTGGACTTTTGGTTGGGTGTTCTGTGGATTTCTACTAATAATTTACAAATGCACTAACAGCATGTCATGTTTTTGAAATGCTTTTGCAGGTTTTGTCCCTGCGGAAATCCTCCTGGAACATGATTTCAGCCAAACTGCAATTTTGTAAAACATTTGAAATCATCTTAAATTTTATGTATCTGTTTCAGAGTTGAATCTATCCAAAGTAGTCTAAAATTACACTTGCATGTGTCAGACTCACTCCAAGAGCTGTGTAGATTTTCTTCAGCTTCCCTTTCATACCCTGAGATGCAGAAAGACACTGCACTGCAGCACAGAAAGCCCAGAATCTGACACAGAACATGCTATTTGCTCTTCGGGTTTGAGTGGATGATGACCATTATTCTCCGCCCTGAGACACTGTCTGAGACATGCTGCCGGGAGGGATGGACTTCAACCTTCCCACAAGATAAAGACAAGAGAAACAGGCTCATGCATCAGAAAAACATAATGGCCCAAATGACAGTTATGTAAATTCCTAACATTTTGTTTCCCTTCACAAACAAGTTCTAGAACATGCGTGATTAAACAGCATTGCTGACTGTAGTTTTCTCATGCATCAACTTTTCCGTAAGAAGTGAAGATCAAGGTGTGTGCTTGCTAAAAATGCTCACACTCAACATTTGCTCCCCTTCACGAACAAGATCTTAAGAAACAGTAAACTCACCTTATGAGTAATTGACTGTATGTAAGTTAGAGTACGGACTCAATGTTGACTCTGAAGGTGGAGCTGTTTTCGTCCCTGTCAGTGAATCTCATGTTTCCTTTTTGTTCTTCTTGAAATTTAAAGAACCTGAGTCTATAGTCAGGATGTAACTGAAGACATAATAAACACTGTTGATATGATCAAATATTAATACAGCATAAAAAGATCTCATATCTACAACATATGTGTTCTTGTCTTCAGTTTTTAAGTTGAATTGAAAAAATAGTTAATTTTATTTGTATGTTTTTATGAACATTTTTATGATTACTATTTTTTCCTAATTCATTTTTCTGTAAAGCACTTTGTATAATATTTATATAAATAGACTCGCCTTGCCTTACTCACAGATTCATCAAATACAAAAAGTAAACTGGCACAGTCTAGTTGGTTGAATTGTGAGGATTAGTGTACTAAGCAATATGTAGTATTTCATTTCTCAATAACTATTTTTTCCTTCTGCTTTTTGGTGAATTTATGGACTTTTGATTGGAGTGTAAGAAATGTAATCTGCTATTAAAAAAAAGTAAACGTTCCTGTTTAGGAACATTTTAGTCGATTAGATATATGGCTAATTTCATGCTCAACAGCAAGGCTGGACAGAGAATATCATAAACCATAAATTAATCATGATCCAACTTCGTTGCTTTGATATAAATGAAGGTGGCACTTGGCCTGAAAAGTTTGCAAACGACTGCTTTATATAAAAATGTTTGCTAAATAAATATATTTATTGATTTTTAATTTCTTTAATTTTTTATTTTCATTGTACAGAGGAAGATTCAGTAGAGAAGCTGTAAAAATGAAAACATGAAAAGGGTTGATATCAAGCGCTCCAGTCATTTATTTGAAAAAAGCAGCCCCAAAGATCACAACAAAATCGAAAAAGGTAATAATCTTTACGTAGAGAGAGAGAGGTAACACCAATTTGTAAAAGAAAATAATAAGTGTAATTAAATGTGTTGCGGGTGCATGAGATTTGCTTGAAATCTTTTCACTTCAATATTGAGAGACAAAATGTCATTGCATTACAAGCACAAAGAGCAACTTTGATTGTTTTGTGTGTTTATCTTGTCATGCAGCACCAGCAGTGGAGTCTTCCAGGAGCGGCTTGTGAAGTTCTGGATCCTCCACCGACTGCAAAACCACAAACAATCATGAACACACAGAGCAGCTCTCTGAAACTCTCACGATCAGTGGATCTGACTGATTGATTGCTGTAATAGTGCTGCTGATTCAGTACCTTCGCATCTTCATCCTTCTTGCACAAAGCTTTTCCAGTCAAAACACAGAAACTGATGGTCACACAGAGCTGAAGGACAGACAGCACTACCATCATGATATCTAGTCCTCTGAAGATCATCTACATGTGAGTAAAGATCAGAATGTCAGCTTATTAAAAGGAAAATCAAGTCTGTAAGACATTTATTAATAAAACACAACAGCCCCCCTTCATGTTTTCCCTATCCCTATTAGGAAGACTTGGAATAAAAGCACATTTGGACAATTTTTATAGTTTTTGTAAAAAAAAACATTCCTTATACTGTGAGTATTTTTAGAAGATGTGCAGTGTCTTACACCATCTAAAGAAAAGAAAGGTAATCATTACCTCAATGAGGTTCCTGTAGTACAGACAGATGTCATTTCTCCTACTCATTTCAGGGGAAGGCGTTCTATAACCATAACCATAACCATAACCATTATCATAACTTGAATAAGAATTGGTTTCACAGTAGTCAGTATGATCATTTGCAAGGTCCACTGAATACAGCACAACAGCAGTGATAGCCAGTGCAGCACTGACTATGTGCAAAACCATCCCGATTATCACCTGAAAATGACAAACAATATATATAAGACTTGCAAAACTGGACTTATAAAAAACACAAATGCCTTTGATAGACACTTACCAGACAAAAATTGGGAAACCTAGCTGCAAGAATACACACGATTCCAGCAACAAGGAACTATAATAAGCAAAAGAAAACAACAACAACAAAAAAATCACATACATTTATTGACATTAATTGATTCAGACCATTAATTGATTTAGAAACATAAAAATGATCAAAATGAGTCTTACCACACTACCGAGCCAAAAGGGTCCCTGGAATATTCTATACATGTTATAGTACAACCCGACGCTTGTAAACACAATCCCCACCGCAATATTGAGGACGCCAATTAACATCTGCACAATCTATGGAACAAGAGAACAATATTGTTAAGAATATACCAAGTTGGCACAATGACTCTGTAAGTCAACAAATCACATTTTTGCTTTCAGTGTGGTGAGGCAATTTTTTTTAAATGTTATAAATAAGTATTTTCACAACGTTTCCAAAATGTTTCATATTGTTTGAATAAATTACATATGGTTGGTTGCATAGCCTAAATAAATTTGCATAAGACATTTTTTAAAGCACAACATGTTTTCGTATGTTTTCGAGACCCTAAGGGACATTCATTGGGGAAGAGATGGGAGGAAAAATTATATTTCAGTAATTTTGAATTCTCTAATAAAAGTATAGCGTTCACCCAAGAAACTTTGTGCTCACTCACAAAAGCACTGAAATAGTTTTTTCCTCTCAGATCATCTTTCCATCATAAAAAAAAGCCCATTTCCCCCCATGGAATGGAAAAAAATAAAATAAAAAAGGTCACTTTTTATCTCACAATTCGACTTTTTTCTTGCATTTTTAAGCTTATATCTCACAGTTCTGAGAAAAAAAAACAGAATTGCGAGATATAAACTCTTTTCTGGCTTTCTCACAATTCCAAGTTTATATCTCATAATTCTGACTTTTTTCTTATATTTCTTAATTTACATCTCACGATTCTGCCCCCCCCCCCCACACACCATGAAATAAAAACAAAAACCGTAATCGCAAGTTTATATCTCACAATTCTGACTTTTCTTCTCAGAATTGTGGGGGTTATATCTTGCATTAAGTAGTTAACAAAATAAAAAGGTAATTGTGACTTTTTAACTTACTTTTTAAATGTGAGATATGAGCTGAGAGAAAAAAAAATAAAAGAAAAGTTGTGATTACAAATTTTCCCATTTTACCAACACCGTGTCCGTTTAGGCAGGGGCTCTGTGGTTTCATAACATTTAGGTGTTTTAAAAAATGTTTTTAATACATTGTGTACTAACATAATCTAACTCTAACCAAATTTCTGCATCTTTCATGGAATGTTTTTTAAAATTCTATCCAGAAATCTACCCAAAGTATCCTAAAATCACAAGACCTGAACATATCAAAAAGGCATTTTGCAATTAAAGGGGTCATATGATACGATTAAAATTTTTCCTTTCTCTTTGGAGTGTTACAAGCTCTTGGTGCATAAAGAAGATCTGTAAAGTTGCAAAGACTAAAGTCTCAAATCCAAAGAGATATTCTTTATAAAAGTTAAGAGTCAGCCACACCTACCTAAAACATGTCTACATCACTATGTGGGAAGATTTGCATAACGCCGCCCAAATGTTCACGCAAAGAAAGAAGGCGTAACTTTTATTCTCGCTGTAGTTTTGTTGACGCTGCAGCCATGTCGTGAAGACGCTGTGTGCTTCGTTGTGAAAGCGAAACTACTTTGTTTGGTCTTCCAAAAGAGGACGATATCCGCTTCGTCATGCCTAGAGCTGATCTGTGCTGGTCGCTGAGGGAATACATCAACTTCACCATGGACGAAGCGGAATCCAGCCCGGGGTCATCACATGTGGTTGCCGCTCATTCGTCGGATCCGCCGGGCGCACTGGTCTCGACCCCGCCGCCTCAGCTCACGCTAGCCCGGCCTCAGCTCACTCTAGCTCGGCCTCAGCGCACGCTAAGCCGGGGCTTCCCCTCACGCTAGGCCGCTGTGTTTTTCGTTGTGAAAGCGAAACTACTTTGTTTGGCCTTCCAAAAGAGGACAAGACTACAAATCAGTGGTTAAGTTGTATTTACAACACTGTTCCAGAACACTTCAACCCAAATATTCAGATGTGTGCAGCACATTTTATGGAGGACTGTTTACTGATTCTGGGAGAGTAATGTTCGACTACAATGCCGGCAGTTCTGACTCGCGTAAGTACGTTTTCATTTAAAGGATTTGCCACTGATGATTCAAACGCGAGTTTTGAGCAGTGTAGAGTAGGGCTTGTTGTTTGTCATTTCTCTGATCACAAATGCAGACAGAGTTTTATGTTTACGCTGCGCGATGCAACGCAACGCGTAAAAAGACAGTATAAGTCATTATAATGAGTAATTATGTCCCTACTGGATGCAACAAATACTTTGTTTATAATGGGTTTTAATGTTTTTGTCTCGTCGCTCCGGCCGGACACGGCATCAACAGTATGGTGAGTTGTGTAACATTTCCGTCACACGCTTGAGGTATTCGGCCAATCACAATGCATTGGATAGCTGGCCACTCACAGCACACCTCGCTTTTCAGACCGATGAGCTTTGTAAATATCGACGTGTTTCAAAAAAGGCGGGGCATAGAGGAGAAACAATAATGTACAGTATGTGGAAAATAATGTGTTTTTTTTACTTTAAACCGCATAAACACATTTAATTACACCAAATACACAAAATAATGTTCTTTTTAGCAGCATCATATGACCCCTTTAATGTAAGTGTCAGACTTACTCCAAAACCTGTGTGGACGGCCTTCAGTTCCCCTTTTTTGATGTCTTGGGATACAGAACAGACTGGACTGTAGCACAGAAAACCCAGAATCTGACACAGTACGGGCCATTTGCTCTTCGGGTTTGAGGCGATGGTGATGACCGTCAAACCCTCCCCTTCAGACACTGTCAGAGGCATGCTGCAGACGAACAGATTCGGTAGGTAACAATGGCCAATCCTTCTGTATGAAACAAGAAGAAGAGCAAATTACCACTTCAGGAGAACCAGTATATTCATTAATAATATCAGGAGAGAGAGATAGACACAACTTTAACACTTTTAATGAACTCAAATAATTAAAAAAATAAGAATGTAGCCTAAATTAAATATTCTCCAGCATTGCTGACTGCATTGCTGACTGACTTAAGTTTAACCACATCTTTAACATTCTTGTCTTTTTATTTTTGTTTTAAGTTTATTATATTATTGTTAATAATTTTAAGAAACACTGTGTTACCTTAAACTCAACTTGAGTGGCACGTCTGTGAGTCCCGGGGCAGATGAGTGCAGAACGCAGATAGCTCGACTCTCTGGGGTTTTTTAAAGGCGGAGTTTAGATTTTTCCCGGCAGTGACTTCCTCATAAACTGTAAACAAGTGTAACAGGAAAGTTGTCCATGACTTGATTCACCGTTTAGAAACTGAAGATGTAAGTTGTTAATAATAACAACCAATGTTACTTTCCTTCACTCCACAATGTTTAAAATCATATGAAAGCAACATTTTAAAAGGTTTCAGGGTGAATCTAAAATGTAGCTTCTGTAAATGATTGATTAGGTATGTAAACAGCGCCATCTAGATTGGTATTACGGTATAGAGCGAGCCTGAGTTCATGCAGGCCTACAGTACATGTAATGTTTTTAAGTGATCAAAATAGCTTAAAGGGGTCATATGATGCGATTTCAAGGTTTTCTCTTTGGAGTGTTACAAGCTTTGGTGCATAAAGAAGATCTGTAAAGTTGCAAAGACTAAAGTCTCAAAACCAAAGAGATATTCTTTATAAAAGTTAAGACTGGTTCATGCCCCCCTAAAACGGCTCGTTCTAACACGCCCCCACATGTCTATGTCACTGTGTGGGAAGATTTGCATAACGCCGCCCAAATGTTCACACAAAGAAAGAAGGCGTAACTTTTATTCTCACTGTAGTATTGTTGCCGCCGCCGCCATGTCGTGAAGGCGCTGTGTGATTCGTTGTGAAAGCGAAACTACTTTGTTTGGCCTTCCAAAAGAGGACGATATCGCTTCGTCATGACTGGAGCTGATCCGTGCTGGTCGCTGAGGAAATACTTCAACTTGGCGCTGTGGATCGCCAGATCGGCTTTCACCGTGGACGAAGCGGAGTCCAGCCCGGGGTCGTCACATGTGGTTGCCGCAAGCATCACAGTATGGTAAGAGACGTAACATTTCCGTCACACGCTTGAGGAATTCGGCCAATCACAACGCACTGGATAACTAGCCAATCACAGCACACCTCGCTTTTCAGATCGATGAGCTTTGTAAAAATCGACGTGTTTCAGAAAGGCGGGGCATAGAGGAGAAACAATAATGTACAGTAAAAAAATAATGTGTTTTTTGAACCTTAAACCACATAAACACATTTCATTACACCAAATACACAAAATAATGTTTAGCAGCATCATATGACCCCTTTAAATATACACTTCTACACAGCAATTCATTTGGCTATGAAGAAGCTACTGCATGTATTTTGGAGTCAAATGCATCCTGTTTTTATTTATAAGTCATGATTCAAGATAAGTCATGAGTACTTGTAGTCGCTATTTACACAATGAGGTGTAAATAACTACAAGTATAAATACCGTCTAACATAATTTGTACTTAGTATAAGCATTTATTCCTATTTGTATTTCCTCTGCTTTTTTATGTCTGTTTCTCAATCCCTTGTAAGGATAAAATTGTTCTCATGTAGTTCAAAAGCTACAATAAATGTTTTCTGTTTTTTTACCTGACTTTTTCAAAGTTTGTTTTTTTGGAAACCAATAAGGGGAGTCAATTTGACCCCAACACAAAAGTCATAACAAAATTTGAACAGACTTTCCAAAACACATCTATGTGTCAAAACTTTGCACGCACACAAATGACCCTAAATGAGAACTATTCACAAACATTCAAGAAGAAACAAATAGTTTAACCAGTATTTTGAGCAGTTTGAAAATCGAGTTTGGGTCAGATTGACCCCATCACACAATAGCGATGCAGCTAATGCCAAGAGATACCAAAAAAAACCATTTGAAATTAAATGGCTTACAAAATACACACAGACGTTTTTTCTGGATGGTTTATATAAGGTGCTAATAACCGCGAACTTTGAGTCATTTCATACAAGGCAAGGCAAGTTTATTTATATAGCACATTTCATACACAATGGTAATTCAAAGTGCTTTACATAAAAGAAAAGAAAAAAAAATAATAATCACAACAAGAAAACAAGAAAAATGATAAAAAAAAATTGATTTAAGAGGATTAAAATGAATTTAAAACGGTTAAGAATAGAAAATGATTATACATAAAATATAGTGCAATCAGTTCGGATATCGCACAGTGCTCATTCAATAAATGCACAGCTAAACAGATGAGTTTTGAGTCTGCATTTAAATGTGACTAATATTTTAGCACATCTGATCTCTTCTGGAAGCTGATTCCAACTGCGGGCGGCATAATAACTAAAAGCACATTCCCCTTGTTTTGTGTGAACCCTTGGTATTTCTAACTGACTCGATCCTAATGATCTGAGTGGTCTGTTAGGTTTATATTCAGTGAGCATATCTGCAGTGTATTTAGGTCCTAGGCCATTGAGTGATTTATAAACGAGTAAATGTACTTTAAAATCAATCCTAAATGTAACTGGAAGCCAGTGTAAGGACCAGATTTTCTGGTTCTAGTCAGAATTCTGGCAGCAGCGTTCTGGATGAGCTGCAGCTGTCTAATGGTCTTCTTGGGAAGGCCGGTGAGAAGACCATTACAATAGTCCACCCTGCTGGTGATAAAGGCATGAACAAGTTTCTCCAAGTCTTGACTGGAAACAAAACCTCTAATTCTTCCAATGTTTTTGAGATGATAGTATGCTGATTTAGTTACAGCTTTGACATGACTACTGAAACTAAGGTCTGTCTCCAGAATCACACCAAGATTCCTGACTTGATTTGTAGTTGTTAGACCCCTAGAGTCAAGGTATGCATTCACCTTGAGAACTTCATCTTTGTTTCCAAATGCAATGCAGTGAGAGCTGCATGTGTAGTGAAGTCGATGACACTCCACGCCACCAGAGGGCGCTGTGGAACAATCGGCGTTTGCAGCCCTTTCCCCGCTGCTTGTTGGTTCGATGATGTAATGAAGTAAAAGAAGAGTAAAGATGGCGGAGAATAGCGGCACGGATCCTGCCGTGGAGACTAACACTGAGGAAAATGCCGCCGCTAGCGCGACTATCATTAAGGTCACCGTCAAAACACCGAAGGATAAAGAAGAAATAGCCATCGCTGAGGACTCATCTGTCGCACAGGTGATTTTTTTGGCGGTTTCTTGTTGTTTGTATCACCCGGGCGTTCGTTACACCAGCGGCTAACCTTAACAGCTTTAGCCGGAGAGCTAACGATTGACGACGAACAGTCCAAAGCCGAAACTCGTCGCAGGGGATATTTAGAGTGACTTCCACTTATGCTATTGCTTAAATTAGGTTATTAGGAGTGTCTTCTTAAAAGTTTTTGGTCTTTCAAAACGCCTGTAAAGTAAGGCTTTCTGACTAGCCGCTGTCGTTAAAGAAACGGCCTGCTCAGGCAGAAGGTTCTAGTCTGTCATCTTTGGTCGCGCTCTTTCTGTTTTGCTTTGTATTGTTGACTTCAAGAATATATGGATAAATTAAATAACATGTTAGGTAGCATTTCCTGTTCTGGTGATGCTAGCAGTGTTTATGCCAGTTCATTTGACCAGTTACTGCTTAATGTTGATGTTTACGAGATCCGTTTTGATAAGAGACCGTGATGTTGCACAAAAGTGAGGTTTTATTGCTCTGATTTCACGTATAACATCATAACCGCATGTTTATGTCCTCATAACAGTTTAAAGAGGAAATCTCCAAAAGATTTAAGGCGAAGCAGGACCAGTTGGTTCTGATTTTTGCCGGTAAGATCCTGAAGGATGGAGACACGCTCGGCCAGCATGGCATTAAAGACGGACTCACGGTTCACCTGGTCATCAAAACCGCACAAAAGTAAGATGACCTGCTTTTAGGGTCAAAACACAACTGGTATTTTCATATGCGAACCCATAATGTGTTGTAGGACAATGCCTGCACATTATGGATGGCTCACATTTAGAGTGTTTTGTCCTTTTAGGAGTTCAAGTGGTAGTTCGCAGACATCTGCTTCTTCTGGCCCTGGACCATCACAGGGTAACACAGCTGAAACCGCTAACCCCAGCCCGGCCAGCAACCTGGGCACTCCCGAGAGCAGTGGGCCGTCCCCAACCCCGACACAGCCACCCAATATACTAGGTGAGTAATGTTTTTAAGTTTGTTTATGTTAGATGTCAACCCGTTGTCTCTTTTAAATGTAATTTCATAATATTGTTTGTGTTTTGTGTTGCAACCAGTGCTGTTATAGTTAACTACAATTATCAACAGGGTTTTTGTTAGTTGAATTAAAATAAAATACAAATATCAGACGAAAAGCTTAAACTTAAACCTAATAGAAAATAAATGTTGCCTTGGCAGCTAACTGAAATAAGTATGATACTGAAGATTTAAAATGACTGAAACTAAAACTAAAATGATTTTAGTTTAAGTTTAATATTATAAAATAAAAATATAAAAAAAGAAAAAAACTAATAAAAATGACCTAATAAAATTTACCTATTTCCTAATTTATTCAAACTTGTATACACACACACAATTTAAAAAAAAATCGAATATCTCAATTGTGTTTGATATTGGGATCAGTCATGTCTGTTTTTAATGTAATTTACAAATATTTTGTGGTGAAATTTTGTCCATGTGGATTTGTCAGTTTATTGGCAGATTTTTTTTCTAAATTAGTTTCTTTTTTACAAATAATTGTTTGAAATACAAATACTGTGAATCCTAATGTAGTATTTTGTTCTTTGTGAGACAGTTCTGTAATTTTATTTTGCTTTTACAACCTTCTACGCACACCGTGGCAATATAATCGCCATTGGCTAGTAAACTTTTTTTGTTTAGTCGCCAGACTGATATACTATTTTACACACACACACACACACACACACACACATTTACTTAGCTGTCTAAATGGGGACATTACATAGACTTCTATTGTTTTTATATACAGATAGTTATACACTTTTTAACCTAAACCCACCCCTACCCCTCACAGAAAACTTTCTGCATTTTTTAAATTTTTACAAAAAGTTACTTTATTGTTATAACAGTTTACAAAGGAGGGACATCCACAAATTGAGGTTTTTGCCGATTTTGTCAGGTTTTGCTCACTTTTGGGTACAAATTTGTCCCCAAAATATGGTTAAGTACACACAAACACACACACACATATGATTCCACCCAATCAGCTTATCTTTGTAAAATGGAACAGCTTCTTAAATAACTGAATGTGCACTCTTAACTTCAGCCAATCAAGCATTATATTATGATAATTAAGCGCTATTTAATGATATAACTAGTGATTAGAACTAAAACTTGGTAACCATGAATGAATGCAAATTTGTCATTTTAACTGAACTTAGGACTGGTGGTGGTGTTTAAGATATTGTTGGTCATAGGTAATAGTAATTATTATTAAAAGATACTACTACTACTATTATCAGCTGGGTTCATGAATATTGATCACGTTGTCAGCGTTCGCTCGAACTGATTTGCTGAAATCAAAACAGGGACGGTAATAGATGAGCGCCAGCCAACGAGAGCTGTTCGCGCATTAGCTCCGCCCACTGCCGAGAAACCGGCATATCTTCTGCTTGTTCTTAAAAGCTGAATAATTCTAAATGAACTGTTATTTTGACAGGAAAATACAACAAAGAATATGGTTTAACTTGCATGTAGCGTGTTGATTCAGCGTGGTATGCAAGACTCTCGCTCTCTCTCTTTGCATGTGTGAGAAACACAGCGCTATCAGTAAAGCGACGGCGAGTCATGTGCCTTCACACTAGTTTACGGTACGTCAAATACAGGTGCGCTGCGTGCTACATACTGCGCATCTATGGAGTACATGACATGATCCATTGAGCGCATCCAAATAGTACAGATCGCTTGACGGAGAACGAAACTCTCAAGCACTCAGTTAGCGTGTTTATCCAGTGAAAATCTGTGTTGAACGCCTCTCACACACACACTGGCGTGTAAAATCTAAGAATTTATTAGCCAATGGCTAATGTTAGACATTTAGTCGCCCAGAGTAAGATTTAGTCACATATGCGAGTGATTTACTCGCAATGTAGAGGGTTGCTTTGTTTCACGCTGGTTCTCCTTGTGTGTTTTAAGCTGGGTTTGGTGACCTCTCGGGCCTGGGTAACCTTGGGATGGGATCTGCCAACTTCATGGAGCTTCAGCAACAGATGCAGCGACAGCTCATGTCCAACCCTGAGATGCTGTCTCAGATCATGGAGAACCCGCTTGTGCAGAGCATGATGTCCAACCCTGACCTGATGAGGCAGATGATAGTGGCAAATCCACAGATGCAGCAACTAATGGAGCGCAACCCAGAGATTTCACACATGCTTAACAACCCAGAGCTCATGAGACAGGTATGTTTTTGGACTTGTACTACAGAATGGAAATGTACAAGCTAATTGATTTGTTTGCAATAATAAAAAGTGAGTGATATTTGTCTTCACAAAGTTCTTTATTCCAACTTTCACCAATAAAAGGTGTGCATTTGCTTCATTGCATTAAGGAACTGATTAGTTTTTAGTAACATTCTTTTTTTACTTAAGACGATGGAGTTGGCACGAAACCCAGCCATGATGCAAGAGATGATGCGTAACCAGGACCGGGCGCTTAGCAACCTCGAGAGTATTCCCGGGGGTTACAATGCTCTTCGGAGGATGTACACAGACATTCAAGAGCCCATGTTTAGTGCTGCACGTGAACAGGTCAGATACATTTATTGATTTAAAAAATATATTTATTTGAATTAGAAAATATATAATTTTAATAAAATAAAGAAAGGTTTTCACCTAAAATATTATTGAATTGATCAAATTCAAAGTCAAGTCTCACCACTCATTTGAAATGACTTACAGTAAGAGTTAGGAAGGTTTCACACCGCAAGCTTAAGCGGCGCGTGAGCAGTGCTGAAGCGAGGGATTCGGCACAGATTCTATTTTTGCTGCACCGCTCACGCTCAATTAAAGTGACAGCACACTTATGACTGACAAAATAAATGTGATTTCACACAAAATGTGCTAAATATGCATAGAATTTAACAAGAATTGGACTGTCGCAAAACTAAATGAAGAATCAAAAATATGTATAGAAGATTTACCCATTTCAACTTTTTCTAATTTCAGTTTGGATTGAATTATGGTGTATTACTGAAAAAACAACAACATTAAAAACAGCATGTTCTGTATCAAAGTATGACTGAAACATCTGTTTTTGTTGTTTACTATGTGAATCCCCATGCTAACCAACTTTCAAGTTTTAAAGTTTATAACTGACCAACTTCTAAAAACAAATTTATAGTTGTCTTTGTAAAGTAATATTTAGCTTTGTAGCCGCTGCTGTGATGCTGTACAAATGCTTCCAGTGTGAATACTCTTGTGAGTCTGACGGTGTAGTTACTCTGACGTGAAGCTGACACAAAGCTCAAGCTTGGAGTGTGAAACAGGCGTTGTGTTGCATCATCTTATTTTGAACAGTTTGGAAATAACCCTTTCTCGGCATTGGGTGGAAATACTGATAACTCCGGAGTACAGCCATCCAGGACTGAAAACCGAGAGCCCCTGCCAAATCCCTGGGGTCCCCCTGACACCGCCGCCACCACAACCACCACCACCACCTCTGGGACGGCTAGCACCACCAGCTCCACCACAAGCTCAACCACACCCAGTGTGTCCAACCCTCTGGGCATCAGCTCCTCTAGCCTTGGAAACGGTAATGGCCTTGTAAACATTTGGCTTTAGTTTTAAAACCATTATATATATTTTTTAGGATATGTTGTAGTAGAATTTGCAAGAAGATATAATGTAAGAGCACATATTATTTCTTTTGTTAATAATAATAATGAAAAAAAAAATCTGATCAAATACTGCATAAAAGGGTTTACATCTCAGTGTAGAATTACTTCGTATCACTAATTGATTTTGTTAAACTATTTATTTAAAAAAAAAAAAAATTGTGGTTTGCTTTTAGGTATGTTCAACAGTCCTGGCATGCAGAGCCTAATGCAACAGATCTCTGAGAACCCTCAGCTAATGCAGAATATGCTTTCTGCTCCTTATATGCGCACCATGATGCAGTCACTGTCCCAGAATCCTGATATTGCCTCACAGGTAAGACCACCATTCCCAAAAGTTAATAATTCATAGAAGATTTAATTTACTATGATGATCTGTTATTAATATGTTCTATAATCTAAACATTCTTTCAGGTATTTATGAACAACCCTCTGTTTGCCGGAAATCCACAGCTGCAGGAGCAAATGAGACAGCAGTTACCTGTATTTCTACAGCAGGTGTGTTCAGTTGGAATTGTTGTATATTATGTCAATGGGTTAGAGGTTTCGTTTGCTTTTATTTGCTAACTGACTTGTTTTTTTTTACTCTCTTGCAGATGCAGAACCCAGAATCCCTTTCTGTCATGACAAATCCTCGAGCCATGCGAGCCCTAATGCAGATCCAGGAGGGACTGCAAACCCTTCAAACCGAAGCCCCTGGTCTCATGCCCGGGTGCAGTTCCATTTGTCAACCACTATAGAAACATGCAGGGCAAATGCATAGGACTTTGGTTTTTATTTATACACACAAAATATATATATTTTTAAAGTAGTCTCTTATGCTCACCAAGGCTCCATGTATTTGATCAATAATACAGAATAAAACAGTAAATAGTGTGAAATATTATTATATTATTATTATTATAATGTATTTAAAAATGTAATCTGTTCATGTGATGCAAAGCTGAATTTTCAGCAAACTTCAGTCTTCAGAAATCATTCTTAACATTTTTTTTAAATAATTATCAATGTTGAAAATAGTTGTGCTGTGTAATGTTTTTGCTGCAACTGATACTTTTTTTTTGTTTCTTTAGTTAATAGAAAGTTCAAAAGAGTAGCATTTTATGAAATCTTTTTTTGGTTTTGAAACATGTATTTTTATTTTTTTTTTATCTTTTTTTTTTCTACATTATAAATGGTAAACATCAGATTTTCCACAAAAATATTAAGCAGCACTGAATAAGAATTTTAAGTTGATTTATTGAAATAGAAGTATTTTAAGCATTTGAAATTTTGAGAGTATATTGTGAGTTTTATATCGCTTAGCTACTTCGTTCTCTACAGAGTGAGAAACTCTTAAGAACACATCCTCTTTCTACTAGTTATCTCCCTCTTGGCTTTGTCGTCAAGTAAATGCAGCTTTCTCTAAGATTAGAGCTCACATGCTTGCCTATTAAATGGGTTTGTTTTATTCCAGTTATGTAAATTAGTTGACGGGTCCCATAATCTAAACAATTAAATGTGTCTTGTCTCTTTCTAGTCTGATACCTGGTGGGATGGCTGCTGGTATCCCTGGTGCCCCACTGCCCACAGGGGGGAATGTGACTCCTGAGACCACTTAGCCCTCAGGCCAGGGACCGGCCCCGGCCCCCCACCAAACCCCGCTGCTGGGACAAACACCGCCCAGCAGCAGCTCATGCAACAGATGCTACAGATGTTTGCTGGAGGGAATGCATCGGTACTTACGTTTTTTTTGTTGTTGTTAATAACATTATTAATATTTCCCATTAATTACCTATATTCTGCTGACCGGCCAAAATCTAATCTGTCCCGTCACAGTTTCATAATGAAACAAAAATATTTTTAAGTTCTCATAATAACATAAACTGTCTTGTGTTTTGTGCCATTCATTTGGCAAAGAATCTGTCAAGTGAACTGAAATCGAATGCACAATATGTCGTGGTGCACTAACGAAATTGCAAAAGGAAGTGTTTCAAAGCAAGGCGCGCAGTTTGCTCACGATCAGCTTGTGATCCACATTTTTAACATTTTTGTGGACAGGTTATTACAGCATTTCGCCAGATTTGTAGTGAGACTCATTTGTGAACCTGTTTTCACTGAAACAGCAGGTTTCTGCCAAGATAACAGCTCAAGGGTTTCACTATTGCAAGTGAAGAAATTAAGACAAAAATGTTGTAATTTTCCCTGTTGGAAAGTAAAATATACTCATTACAAAATATTCATTTTTCACTTCTGTTTATTTTACAGTGCATTTGTAATACAGTAATAATATATTTACAGACTTATGTATATAATACTCAGATTTCTACTACTAAGAAAACTATCAGAATATAATAATTATATTATAATTGTTTAACTTCCTAAAAATCAGTGTGACTGAGACACTATCACAACTAAAAAGAGGTTTGGAGTCCAGGTATGCAGAGACTTTTTTTAAACTCCGGTCAGGTTAGACACTGAAAATGGGCTGGAGCAGACTTTAAAATGTGCAAAATTTTGTTCTGGAAGGTGTATCACCAAATCTTGTGGGAAATACTGAGTATGTTGTGTATATTTGATTGTGCTCACTTTTCACCTTGCTTTGCAGACTCCGACTCCGGAAGTGCGTTTCCAGCAACAGCTGGAGCAGCTGAGTGCCATGGGCTTCATCAACGGGGAAGCCAACCTTCAGGCCCTCATCGCCACCGGGGGCGACATCAACGCCGCCATCGAAAGACTGCTCGGCTCTCAGCCTTCCTAATTCCATCAACAGAGAGTGTGCGAAGGGAGACAAGAAGCAAACATAGTCCTCATCACATAAAATCTGACAAGCCCTATATAGACAGAATTCCAATTACTCTAATCGTGTTTTTTTTATTTTTTATGCTTCAATCAGTCGATCTCTGAATCAACAGCAATGAGGGTTTCACATTGGTTTCTTTGAACAAAAAAAAACAAACCAGAATCGCTGTGTAATGATGTCACACTAACCCCCATCACTAGTAAGACGGGACAAAGCTTACAATTGCTGAACCAAGTTTAAGTTACCATTACTTACAATTAGAACGATTCACCTGAGGCACTACTCGGTGGTTAGGGGAATAAAATCCATACGCTTGATTTCCGAGGCCCAGAGGGATTCTTGTCTTCTGTGAAAATGCTTGGTTTCCTTAATTTCTCCATGTTTTTCCTAATTCATGCCTGATCAAACCAGTATTTATTGCAGAAACGTAGAGCTTACCCTTTACTCCCTTTCCGCCCTCCTCAGTTGACATTGATTTGAGCGTTCCTTGACATTTTGATGTGTTAATCAAAATCTAATAGACATGAACATATTGGAGCACTATAACACCTTGACTCTGATCGCTTACACTTCCGCTATTTTAGAAAGGGATGAGTTTTGGAGATGAGATTTGGAAAAGATATTCAGTCATCTCTTTAGTCGTTTGCCTTTGTGAGGAATGTACATTGACCGTAAAGGCTTGTCATATGGGTAAGGTTGTAACAAAGCATCAATAAAATATTTCTCAGCTTAACAAGCAGTGGCGAACGTAGACACCATTTGTTTTGATCATATCTTTATGTTTTGACATAGTGCCTGGACCACACTTGTATTGTATACTGGATACATCAAGTTGATCTGGCAAAAAAAAAAAACGACGGGTTAGAGCGTGATATTGATGCTAGCTTCTCTCAGTGCTAACCAACAGCCTTCTACTGGAAATAACAGAGTTTTATTGTGAATTTAAAATGTTGAACTTTTTTTTTTTTTGCTGCACGTCCATAATCCACTCTTTATTCAACTTGAAATACATTACAGAAACCTATATTCATTGGGGTTTGCAGTTCCTTCTAACTTCTGATTTTGTCTTAAATCTAATGTTTTTTGATCTGTGCAATGTTGGGCTACATGACACCATGCGATTTACATTTTTTAATAGTTTATGAAGTATTGCATGATCATATTAACCGCAACATTTTTAATTGTCTAATTAATTTGGAGGTCACACACACAAGTCATTTGTTCTTGTTGATACATTACGTAACCATTTAATTCCACAATCACAAAGCTTTAGACGTTATGATTGCTTTAGCTAGATACCTTAACTTTTGTAAATATAATTTCATGTTAATGTACTTAAGCACACAATATGAAAATTGAAAACCAGAAATTTTTTAATTGTTATTTCCAGGATTGGAAACATGGTGAATCCTGTAGTGAAGTTTGAGTTTATTATGCTCAGCTGTAAAATTTGCTTTTTGTGGGTGCAATTACAATAAACAATTTTTTTTTAAGATTCTTAAAAAAAAAAAAACTTGGTCAAAATTTGAAAATCAAGGTTCCAAAGGGTGAAGCCAGATGTAGAAGAACCATTTTAGGTTCCTTGAACCTTTCAGTGAGCAATAAAAAGAGACTTTTTAAATGTAAAGAATATATCAATAAATCTTTTTTAAAACATAACCTTTTGCATTGGAAAGGTTCTATGGATGTTAAAGGTTCTTCATGGAACCGTTGAAGCCAATAAAGGATATTTATATTCAAGAGTGCATATGTACAGTATATTATAAACAGGTTGTGAGTTATGAGGATGAACCAGTCGAAGATTTAAGTTAAGATATCCCTCAGTGATAATACCCTAACAAAGGGCTTTCTTAACTTAAAGGTTGTTGCACTCCTCTCCCAAAAGAGAGTCAAAACAAAAAGTCTCGAAACTTTTTGTTTTTGCATCCAGTTATAGACATTTGAACTTGGTTAAAAAATAAATTAACAGTTAAAGCGTGCTTAGAAGACGACATCGCTCGAGTACTGCCATCATTTGTGATTTTATAACGCATTTATAAATCTCCAGTATAAAAGGTGGAGAAAAAAAAGTTTTGTTTGCGCCTCAAAATTAAAATGACAACCTTTTCATTTCTTAACCAACAAAAAAAATAACCCTTCTTTTGTTTTATTAATGACCCGAAAAACATCAATAAATCATCCATGGTACGTTCAGTTGTGATGTAGGCCACGTTTTGTAGTTCGCAAGCACTGCCATGACACTACATTTCCCATGAATCATCAGCGCGGAAGTTAGACGTCAGCTGATGCTCTTGTTGGGCTGCTGGAAGTTCTTGCTATAATTTAAACGTGTATTAATATTATTGCCGTTTTCCTTTAAATTATGTTGCGTCCTAAAGCATTAACACAAGTACTCAGTCAAGCAAACACCAGTGGCGTACAAAGCACGCTGTGAGTATATGAAATTCAGTCTTTGTTCATATCAGTAGCTTTAGCTAGCAGATAAATTGGTAAACAATATTGTACATTTATGTTATTAACATGTTATTATAACATGTTCTCTTAAATTAAAATTAAGTTATTTTGTTGCGTTTGGATTTTGTTGAGTAATGTCTTGCATGTTAAATCATTATGATTATAATAAATCATTAGCAATGTCATATTCATACTTGAGCCATACTTTAAAAATCACGAAATATCTTTGCATTAGATTACATAACAAATCAAATATGTCATTATTTTAGATAAATATAGCACACACACACAACACACACACACACCTTTCAAGTAAATCATGACTCAAAAATAAGTTTGTTTAATATTTACCTGCGTGAACTCAAGGAGAACTGACAAACATCCACTAAAAACCACCAAAACACCTGTTTACCTTTAATGAATTAGTGTTCATTGGGCAAAATGATTAAAGTTGGTTGATATTGGTTTTAGTTTTTTGCCCACTTTACAGGTCAAAGGCATATATATGAAGTGCTATTGTTGTGTTTTGTTGTATTTTAGGTTATTGAATAATGAAGGCTCTCTATTGGCATATTCTGGATATGGAGACACTGATGCAAGAGTCACTGCAGCCATTGCCAGCAACATCTGGGCAGCTTATGACAAAAACGGACACCAGGCCTTTAATGAGGACAAACTGAAATTCATTCTGATGGATTGTATGGTAGGAATGAAATTGAACAGTTGGGTTACTTCTATAGTAAATGATTGTGAATGCTGATCTTTGACGTATACAATGACATATGCATTATACAAGATATGCACAAATTCAGCACAGCAGATGCTATAGGCCGTGTCCGGGTTTACCAAACATATGTGCTTTTTTGGAATTGCACCATGCCAGAAATAATACTAACATGATGAACTATTGTATTGTTCTACAGTAGTTTTCTTTACAATGTGCTGCATATTACAGGAGGGCAGGGTGGCCATTACACGCGTTGCAAACTTGTTGCTTTGCATGTATGCCAAGGAGACAGTAGGCTTTGGGATGCTTAAAGCCAAGGTGAGATTTGGTGTGTATATATAATAACTCCTATTTACTAAGAAACAAATTCACATGGCATGTATTTTCATGAGCAATCAAAGTAACTGTGTTTATGTTCACAGGCTGAAGCTTTAGTGCAGTACCTTGAGGAACCACTAACACAAGTGGCAGCGTCGTAGGATGTACTCCTGTTTATTTGTGTACATTGAAACAGAAACTTCTGAAGATCTTGGCCTTTATAATATATTATCTATGGCTTTATTTATTTGCATACTCTATATGATTGCTATATCAAACTGTGTGGCTATTAGACCCAAAATAATGCTTTGCATAAATCATTAATAATTACATTTGAACTGCATTTTCCTTTTCTTTGTTTATGTCTCAGTATTTTTGCTGTCAGTGTCAACAATATGAAATACATTTTGAATAATTTTTTGTTACATGTTGTTATTTTACCTTTAAAACAAGAAATTGTTGCTTTTTATTAACTACGTCTGGAATAATATTCGTTGAACCAAAAATATACAAAATAAGGAATATTTTATACGCATTTCATTCAGCTGAAAATTGTGTGTGTCATAATGAAATATCACTTTGTCTTAGTTTGGGGTTTCTGCATTTCTTAAAAAGGTCTTAGAGTCACACTTTTACAAATTGTAAAAGCTGTAAAAGTTCTTAAATCAGAGCACTAAATCTTGAATTCATAAACTCTTGGCATTAAATCTGCAAAAATATCTTCCTTTTGTGTTTTTGTCTTGTTTTTCAGTACAAATATCTAAGCATCCTTAAAACGAGGTACATTTACTTGAGATGCAAAACGATATGAAGTCTGTTTTTTCTGAGAAATTGAACAAAATTAATTGAGGTTATACTTAAAACAAGAACAAATATGTGTCAATGGGGTATGAAAACAGTTTTGAGCCAGATATTTGTTCATTTAAATCATAAGCTCACTTCATTTTGGTCAGTTTCTCATAAAACAAGACTTCTTATATTGTCATTTTGCTTCTAAAGCAAGATTTAAGAATCTTTAAACATTTGTACTATAAAATAAGACAAACATTCTGATGGAAGAATGTCACTTTTTTTTGTAGCGTGATCAGAAGGTACAGTAGAAGTTATTTCCATATTCTAGTGGTTGGGAGCAAAGGTATTCAAGCCATAAGCTTGAATAATTAATTCAAAAGTAATGGAGATCGATTGGAAGTTGTATCTTCAAGACATTTACATTTATAGACCATACTGATGTTTTGTGTTCCATTCAAATTATTCCTTATATTCTGTTTTCCTGGTCTTAAAAAGCATAACATCTACCTTCATAAAACCTGCAGAAACTCTCTATAATATTTGTGTTCAAGCTGTAATTAACCATGTAATCCATGACAAATGCCTTACTGATCTTAGGAGAAACCGCTTCAAAAGAACGATTGGTTGCATATGGTGTGTATGTCATCGTTTCATTGGCTGAACAGGTGCACTATTGCACCCAGTTTCATATGACTGCACCTGCTCTCGCCCTACCTGTTTGACCTGACTTGAGCACACCTAAAGTCACGCCCACTTCCCCCAGGTAAGGCACATTTGATAGCGGAACTGCCAGGCTAAATAACAGGGCTAGTTCCTTGTACAAAAAACTGAACTGCCCACCATTAACGGTGGAGTTTCATTTATATTCCTTACTGTTTTTCTGCTATTTCAGGTCAGCCACTGCATAGAGAGGGGGAACTTACATTCTTAGGTTTCCTTGGAATTGGTTGGGATTTTGACTCATGCAGCACTAGCACTAACATCGATTAGTGAAGGAAGATCTGCTTACAGGAGAGACAATATGGGGTCTGATGAGGCCTACAACTTTGTTTTCAAAGGTAAGATTTGACACTTCCATATAGTATACAAATCTCTGATGGAGCTTTGGACTCTTTTCGATGGTGTTTAGTTAGTTTTATGATCTGCAAGCATTCATTTCACTGTTTTTGCCGTTGTAGAGTAATATTGGTATTTTCTAATTTTCTCAAGAATAAATCAGTTATAGAGCAATACATAAAGCAATTGTGATAAGAACACACTGAGAAGTTACTCCGTATGGGAGGGGAAATAGTTGTACCTGTTAAAACCCATTGTGAAACAATGATCCGCTAGAGCATTCTTTAAATAACACCAAATCACAGACTACTTAAAGTGACCCCGCATTTTTTGTTGGTTTCATTACGGTTAGATTGACGCAGAAAGAGCAGGAAGTTTTAAAGTAAACGATTTAAAACATGCAAGATCACGATCATTTAAAGGGCCATGTTTATCACCTGTGCTGGTGGTTTAATCTGAAATTACATTCAAATGTCTAACACTTTAATTGCAAACAGATATTTGTGCATTAATTAAAGGAATGGTTCACCTAAAAAAAATTTGAAAATGAAAATGTTCAGGCCATCCAAGATGAAGATGAGTTTGTTTCTTTATGGGAACAGATTTGGATAAATGTAGCATTGCATCACTTGCTCACCAATGGATCCTCTTCAGTGAATAGGTGCCGTCAGAATGAGAGTCCAAACAGCTGATAAAAACCTCACAATAATCCACAAGCAATGCAAACGACTCCAGTCCAAACAATAATGCTCTTGTTGAGTGAAAAGTTGCATGTTTGTAACTCATCACTATAACTCATCATGTTTTAACTTCAAACAGTTGCTTCTGGCTAAAATATGAGTCCATAATATTGTTTAATATATAAGCAATATAAAATAATAATAACTTGACCCGCCTAACATTTGCGCGGTACCTACCCGGGACGTGGCCCCAGCACTTATAGTGTTGCTCTTTTGTGGTTTGAATGATGCTGTTCCTTTGATAAAAGCGTGCTGCTAAATAGTAAATGTAATGTAAAAACCTGAAATGGATGTGTTTTTTCTTATCAACAATCCACTTTTTCACCATTCACCAAGATGACAACTGCAAAGGATCCATTGGTGGAAAGTGAGTTATGATGCTACATTTTCTCCAATCGGGTCCCATAAGAAACAACTCCTCTCCATCTTGGGAATGGCCTAAGGTGATACATGTTCAGCAATGGTTCCTTTTGGAGTGAGATATCCTTTAATACTTTCTAGAGGCTTTCATATACTGGTTCATCTCAATAAATTTGAATGTCATGGAAAAGTTCATTTATTCAGTAATTCAACTCAAATTGTGAAACTTTTGTTTTAATAAATTCAATGCACACAGACTGAATTAGTTTTAAGTCTTTGGTTCTTTTAATTTTGATTATTTTGGCTCACATTTAACAAAACCCACCAATTCACTATCTCAACAAATTAGAATACTTCATACGACCAATAAAAAAAAAAAAACATTTTTAGTGAAATGTTGGACTTCTGGAAAGTATGTTAATTTACTCTACATGTACTAAGTACTTGGTAGGGGCTCCTTTTGCTTTAAATACTGCCTCAATTCAGCGTGGCATGGAAGTGATCAGTTTGTGGCACTACTGAGGTGGTATGGAAGCCCAGGTTTCTTTGACAGGGGCCTTAAGCTTATCTGCATTTTTTGGTCTCTTATTTCTAATTTTTCTCTTGACAATACCCCATAGATTCCCTATGGGTTCAGGTCTGGTGAGTTTGCTGGCCAGTCAAGCACACCAGCACCATGGTCATTGAACCAGCTTTTGTTTTTTTTGGCAGTGTGGGCAGGTGCCAAATACTGCTGGAAAAAGAAATCAGCATCTTCAAAAAGCTGTTCAGCAGAAAGAAGCATGAAGTGCTCAAATTTCTTGGTAAACGGGTGCAGTGACTTTGTTTTCAAAAAGCACAATGGACCAACACCAGCAGATGACCCCAAATCATCACAGACTGTGAAACTTAACACTGGACTTCAAGCAAATTCGGCTATGAGCTTCTCCACCCTTCCTCCACTCTAGGACCTTGGTTTCCAAATGAAATACAAAACTTGATCTCAACTGAAAAGAGGACTTTGGACCAATTGGCAACAGTCCAGTTCTTCTTCTCCTAGCCCAGGTAAGACGCCTCTGACATATTCTGTGGTTCAGGAGTGTCTTAACAAGAGGAATAAGACAACTGTAACCAAGTTCCTTGACACGTCTGTGTGTGGTGCTCTTGATGCCTTGACCCACTTTCAGTCCATTCCTTGTGAAGTTCACTCAAATTCATGAATGGTTTTTTTTTTTGACAATCCTCATAAGGCTGCGGTTGTCTCGGTTGGTTGTGCATTTTTTTTTCTTCCACACTTTTCCTTCCACTCAACTTTCTGTTAAACATGCTTGGATACAGCACTCTGTGAACATCCAGCTTCTTTGGCAATGAATGTTTGTGGCTTACCCTCCTTGTGAAGGGTGTCCTTGTGATTGTCTTCTGGACAACTGTCAGTTCAGCAGTCTTCCCCGTGATTGTGTATCCTAGTGAACCAAACTGAGAGACCATTTTGAAGGCTCAGGAAACCTTTGCAGGTGTTTTGAGTTGATTAGCTGATTGGCATGTCACCATATTCTAATTTGTCGAGATAGTGAATTTTGGTGGGTTTTTGTTAAATGTGAGCCGATATCATCACAATTAAAAGAACCAAATATTTAAACTACTTCAGTCTGTGTGCAGTTTGAATTTATTTAATACACGAGTTTCTGAAATAAATGAACTTTTCCACGACATTCTAATTTATTGAGATGCACCTGTATGCTTAAACCTTGTATGATTCTTGTTTTCTAATACTATTTTTCTTTTTTTATGTGCATAATTGCCCCCTCTCCTGACATAATATGATAAATTAACTCCAATCCCAGAAATGTCATAATAATCCTACATGGGTGGAGTGTTGATTTTACTTTTGACATGTTTGAGTCATTCTGAGTTTTCATAAGGAGTGCTATACTGGGACTTACTGTTCATCCAGTGTTGGTTTGTTTTGAAAGAAGGATATGATGATTATATCTTCTTCTGTCTCAAGTTTTAATGAATAACAAGCCTGAACTATTTCATAATAATGATGCAGATTTGTGACTGTACAGTACATTTTGCCTCTCAATGTTGCACTTGTTATTGAAGAGTTACTTGCCACAAAAGTCCAAGACAACAAATTACATCATGAGTTTGTGAGTGGCTGGCTTTTTAATCCACAACTAATCGTTGATTTTACACAACTGAATGTTGCTTAATACACCACGCAGTAGTTTTGGTAGTTGGTAGCTTAATACACCAAGCTTTTCCAGACTCATACGCACCTCCATGTTTTCTTGCAGTGGTTCTTATTGGAGAATCTGGCGTTGGCAAGAGCAACTTGCTGTCACGGTTCACCAAGAATGAGTTTAATCATGACAGCCGGACGACCATCGGAGTGGAGTTCAGCACAAGAACTGTGCAGCTAAACGGTCTCACCATCAAAGCTCAGATCTGGGACACTGCCGGACTGGAGCGGTACCGGGCCATCACTTCTGCGTGAGTTTAACATGGTATAATAAATGGTGGTGCTAAACAAGTAAACATGCCCATAGTTCCCCAAAAATGACAATTATGTAAATTACTCAGTATCATGTTGTTGTTGTTTTCTTCTTCTTCTGTGGAACATAAAACACTTTTTCATAAAAGGGAATGGTGACCATAGCTGTGAGCTCAAATAAAAATAAATTCATTAAAAAAAAACTTTGATTTATTTTACTGTAGTTAATTATTTGTATTTCTTACTTACATTATACACTACTGTTGGGGTAGGTGTGATTTTCTTAATGTTTTTGAAAAAAGTCTATTCTGCTCATTCTTCTGCTGCATTTATTTAATTAAAAATACAGTAAAAACAGTAAAAATGTGAAATAATATTGCAAATGAACCGTTTTCCCTTTGAATATATTTTGCGAAAATGTCCCTATTAATTCCGTGTTAAATCCCATTTTCAAATTAATTTATTTATATTTTCGCATCATTACTCCAGGTTCTTCAGTGTCCATGATCCTTCAGAAATCATTCTGATATGCTGATTTGCTTCTCAAGAAACATTTCTTCTTATTATCTTATCTTTATTCTTATATTTTTTACTGAATAGAATGTTCAAAAATACAACATTTAGAAATGCTTTGTAACAATGTGAAAGTCTTTACAATCACTTTTGATCAATTTAATGCAAAAATATGAATTTATTTTGAAAACTAAAAAAGCAGTCCGGTGATGTGCTGATGACATTTATTTTAATTGAACTAAATTTGACATAATAATAGAATTTCAGGTGAACTGTCCCTTTAAGTAGTTCTCTCATACTCTGAATATGTTTGTATGCAAATACATTATTAACTGCATGTAAATTGTCATTCATCTATTCTTTAGCAAATTTAGAAAAATGTAACACATCATGTTTCACCACCCATTGCTATACAATTCGTTTCTCACCTGTTGTTTTTCTAAACCGTCTTCATTATGTGATCTTGCTTATGACCATGTTTTATGACAGTGTTCTGCTCACTCAAAAAAGGAAGTTAATCCAGTCATCTGATCTGTTTTCCTATATCTCAGATATTATCGAGGAGCGGTTGGAGCTCTACTAGTCTATGACATTTCAAAGCACTTGACGTATGAAAGTGTCGAGCGCTGGCTGAAGGAGCTCTACGATCATGCAGATCCTCATATCATAGTGATGCTTGTGGGCAACAAAACGGACCTGTCAGCAGTACGATCTGTTCCAACAGCGGACGCAAAGGACTTTGCAGGTCATTACTGAAGACACCTTATTATATTATACCAGTTTACACAAAATTCACACAGAAACTCAAAGGTCTTCACGACATCCCTTCGAAATGAAAGTTCCACCTAACTTGAAGAAATTACAACAAATATAATAATAATACAATTTAGTAAAAAACACAGAAACTCAGCTTTTCTCTACAACCTGCCAAAATAAATGTTCTTTCTAACTTGGAGAAATTATGAAATCATGTATATTACTATTGCACAGTAGAATGGGGGGGTTTCTTCTTAAAGTAATATAATAATAAGTATTATTAATAATAACATTTATTAACTTTTTAAGGACTATTAAATACTTCCATGTTATTTATTAAAAATGAAAGCAATTATTACATTTTTGTTTGACTACATTTTAAAAGATTACCTAAATTGATAGTTTTATAAATTGATTACCACCATTTTTTATAGTAAATTTATGTTTTTTATATTCTATGCACTCCTGACTGTAAAATAAGCCACTATACACCCATATACAGGGCCAGTAATAAAAAAAAAGAAAACTTCACTCTAAAGAAAACCAGTAAAAATGTACTGTAAATCAGGCGCAATGTACTGAATAATATGAAGGAACTTTGAAGGTGTTTACCTGTATTTTGAATTTTGCACTTCATTACATTGTGTTTTAAGTTAACGAATGTAAGCATTATTTACATTTCTAGTCTACTATCCAGTCTAACCTATTTTTTTTTAATTCAGTGGAACCCCCGCTGTAAGAAAATAAAATCTGTATAAAATGGATAATGTCCTAAAATCACCAGTTCATTTTCTGTTAAATTTACTGACATTTCATTAAACCCTCAAATCATAATTCAAATGATGGGTTAAACAAAAAAATAATTAGTACAGAAAGTTCCTTCATAGTACATTGGGTTGTATTTTTACGGACTTCTCTTAGAGAGTATATGTTATATATCATTTAACACAATACTGACTTTGTCAACCAAAATCAATCTTGATATTCATCATTCTTTTTTTATAGAAAATAATGATCTTCTGTTCATGGAAACCTCTGCTTTGGAGTCAGTAAACGTCGAGGCAGCATTCAACACTGTGCTTACAGGTAGCTACTGTTTATTCTGAACACATCACACCATATTTACATGTACTTTACATGTGTTTCCTGCCCTCTGGGTTTCTCCTCTTCAGTCGGGCTTGAAATAGTGTAAGCACTTGGCTTCATTATCATAATCATGCTGTCGTTGTTTGATCGCTTTCTTTCAGAAATCCATAAAAAGGTGAGCAGCAAAGAAGTGACCCGAGGCTCTATCAATGCGGTGACATTATCCCAGCCTAAAGCTCCAGCAGAAGACGCACAGGAGGAAAAGCAGGCCTGCTGTAAGAACCTGTGAAAGAACATATCGAATAGAAGGACCTTATGAGGGTCCTAATGGAGTTGTGAATTCAGCTTGTACAGTAGAGTTATCATTGAGAAAGAACGAGTATGATAAAAAACGAAAGGAAATCCATTTCATTGACTGACAGCCATATTTGTATTGTTAAATATTATGTAAGGCATTTTAATGTTTGTCAGGTTTGACAAGGATTAATGTCAATTATAATGAATTTAAATGTTAAATGTTCCCTCTCAGTAAGAGATTTTTGTTTGTATTATTTATGAAATGTCATGCCAAACCTTTCTTTCTTTCTTTTTTGAATATACTTGCATATATTCACTTAACATAATTTTTTATCCAAAGAGACTTACAAATGAGGAATACGACAAGCTTTTCATCTTACTCAAGTTATTAAGATCAATAGATGCTGGACAAATAACCTTATCACTTTAATTAGCGTAAGATTGAGGAAAGAACATATTTTTTGATTTACTTGTTCATCCAGAATGTTTAGTTTTTAATTTGATTTATTCAACTCGCCTAATGAAGATAATTGAAAACACACACACACACACGTGGTAAAGATTTTTTTATTATTATTTAAGACTAATCAGCACGAATTTCATATGTTGTGCTATTAAAATCTACATAAAAACGATTTATAAGCAAAGTGTTGATTTGTATCTTTATAAACGAATGCTGATGCTGCAGTTATTAGGGTAGAGGGAGAAAATGCCCCCCTACTCTTTTTCCCAAAATAACCATAAATCAAGATACATTTTTGTTGTAAATATGGGCTACATTGACAAGAGTGATGTATAAATATTCAGCATGAAGCTTACACTGGTGATCATGAACTTGAGAGAAAACGGATTTCACAAGTGTTTTAAAGCTTGTTGTTTTGTAGAACATCACAGTTATATATGATATGAGAATAGTAAGGCCTGTAGATAGGGAGTATGTGTTATATAACAAAACTATAATTATATTTTCAGATTGACAAAAACATTTTTCAAACCTAATCTGTGGGGCAAAACGCCCCCAAGGGGCATTGCTGAATTACTGTTAGTTACTCTGTCCTGAACATCAAATCCTTTGCTTTTCCATCAAATGTATTTTAACTAGTTGGTTGAATAAAAATATTTGGACTTTATATTTAAAAATTACCTCAAGTCAGCATCAGGTAACTAGTTAGCTAGAAGCTAACAATATTTGTAGGCTATTATAATTTTGTAATTCATAATTATTTGATTATATTCTTTTGAAAGAATACTGCATGTACTCTGATTTAACTGTAAATGTGTAAACCAAATTGCTTTGTCAGACTGGGGGGATTTTAAACCCCCTCTCCCCCAAACTGTGGGGCAAAACACCCCCCTTGGGACAAAATACATTTTTGTAAAAATTCGAATAACATGAAAAATCCGGACATTTTTCATACTTGGTTTATAATTTATGCCATTGTCACTAAAATGATGAGAACTCTTCTGGACACATTTAACTTTTGTTTCACAGAGAAAAATTACACTGCATCTACTACCCTATCAGTTGCTGCTGTTAACACAATAAAGAAATATACAGAGCATGTCATTTTCCAATAAGAATTAAAGCAGAACTATGTGTGAAAAATATCTGAATTGGTTTTTTTTTCACAGTGAGTCTCAAGTGCAGTTTGCAAACAACACCAACAAAAAAGGGAAATAAATCTGATTACTCACAAAAGTTTGAAAATGCACACTGAATATTTATGAATCATCATCATTCAATAAATATGACTTGGAATATTAATAGATTTGACCAGTTTGAATTGGAACTGGCAATCATAAATGTTGGAATAATTATGATTATTTATATTAATTGTGAAATACACCACTATATATATATATCAATTCTTAACTGGAACTTTATAAGAAGTCTCTTATTTTTAAAAACAACCCAAAAGCTGCATTTATTTAATGAAAAATACTGTAAAAATAGTAATATTGTGAAATATTATACAATGTAAAGACTGCTTTCTATTGTTTGAAAATTATATGATAGATGCAAAAGCTAAATTCAGCATTCATTACTCTCCAGTTTTCAGTTTATATATATATATATAGTTTTTGTTTTTGAAAGAATATATAAATTAAATTTCTACTGAAGTGGCATTTCATTTTCAAACACTGATGACTGACTAATAATCTCATGTGTGTAATTCTGAATGGTGCACAGCCCTGCCTCATTGCCTCCTACGTGGCATTGTCAGGCCCCTCCCATCATCGTCTGTGAAGCAGAGTGAAGTCACGCTGTTGAATGTGGAAGAGCACACCTCAAATATACCCGTGGCCCCTGCTTTTTTTTTTAAAGCTATTTTTCTAATGTACTGATAGGCTACCTAGTGTTTTATTATACATTATAGTTTTATTCAAAGGCGTATATTGATTATATTTTAGTATCATTATACTCTGTGTTTATATTGCCTGACGACAACTATAAAAGACACACCTGTGACCTTACACACCTGTACGGAAGCCCCATCAAACATTTCATTGGGTCACAGAGGCACACTCGTGTGATAGACAGGTTAGTTGGCCAATAAGATCATCGGAAAGGCGGGGCTACATCGCAGAACAATGACGTAAGTGTTTGCCTTGAGATGAGACAGCAGGGCGAAACTTAGTTGAGGTAGCTCGGCAACATCGTGTCAAAGTTGATTAGCTGCAATGTTTAGCGTATTCGGAACCTGTTTTTCTTAACGGCTACTTTATGTACGCTATACCCGTCGACAGAAGGAAATACTTTTTGGGATTCTGAGAGTATTTAACGCATGAAACGCACGTAGTAATGAAGCGCAAGTGATCAACTGATGCGTCTCATAAACAAAGTTTCCTTGAAGAGCGCCTTGTGGTTCTCCAGAAGAGCATAACGTCTTTATATCTGAAAACACGGACTTGTTAATAAGCCGGTAAGAAGATTAAAGCCATGACGGGTAGAGAGGACGAGTATGACTATCTCTTTAAAGGTGAGCGCCACGTTTATGTTTATGCACTTCAAGAGCAGCTGACTTTCAGAAGAGCTCCTGCATGTCGTCTTCATGTGTTGCTTTGTCTCCCTTGTCATAGGACAGGGCTGTCCAAACTCGGTCCTGCAGAGTTTAGCTACAACCCCAATTAAACACACCTGAACCAAAGTAATCAACTCTTACTAGGCATGCTAGAAACTTCCAGTCAGGTGTGTTGAGGCAAGATGGAGCTAAACTCTGCAGGACACCGGCCCTCCAGGACCGAGTTTTGGACCGCCTTGTCATAGATGTCTTCTTTTTCTATCCTAAAACCGATTAGCATATCCAAGCTGTGATTTGCAACTGTTTCAAGCAGGCCCAAGTTTTTCAGTCGCTGCTAGACCACCTTGGACCAGCAAAAAACCAGCTGGTCACACTGGCTTTGGCTGGACAAGCTGGTTTTTAGGACATGGTGGCAGGCAAACCAGCTTATGATCATCTTAAGTGTCATGTTCCAAAACACAACTACCTTCTTACTATGGATTTCCCAACAGGGCAAATGCATAAAAGGCATGCATACATTTAAATCATTTCTAAGTGCCATTTTTTGCTTGATTTTATAACACACAACATGATTGGCTTCTCCTAATATGTCTTGCGTTGTAATTCTCATGTAGCTTTAATTGTCACCCCCTATTTTTGAACATATAGGCTTGAAAGTGCACCATCTAAACTTAATAGTGTCAGCAATATAAGCACAGTTAAACCGGTTATACCTGTATAAATCAGATCCTTCTCAGGATGGGTTTGCATTCAGGAGGTTTTAAAAACTCTCCTTTATTCTAGTGAATCAAATCTCTTTTGCTTCAGAAGATCACTCGGATCATTCATTTGCCCTATTTTTGATATGTAACCAATTATTCAAGATCGAAGGAGATCAAATGTAAACGTTTGAGAATTTCCCTTAGTAATCGACTACTGAAGTGAATGCTAATGGTATTATTTTGACTAATCTGATGTCTGCGGTGGTTATGTCCATGAATTTGACACTTTCATTAGTCAAAGTTCTGCCTTTGACCTCCGTGTGTGTCTAAGCCAGGGGTGCCCAAACTCGGTCCCTTGAGGCCCACTGTCCTGCAGGGTTTAGCTCCAACCCTAATTAAACACAATTGAAACCAGCTAATCAAGCTCTTACTAGGCATACTAGAAACTTCCCAGCAGGTGTGTTAAGGCAAGTTGGAGCTTAACTCCAGGACCGAGTTTGGGCACCTCTGGTCTAAGCTGTCCGTGCACCTTTCGCTGTTTGACCATGAATCAATCAGTGCTGTTCAATCATCGCTCTGCTCTTTAAACATGTCTGTCCACTAGCTTTAAACCAAGCAGTAGTCTCTAGTGCATTCCTGTGTGCCTAACTCAGATATTATTATTATTAGCTGAGACATCTGTTATGGATTTCGTTCTTGATTCATGTTGACGAGTTGGCAACATTAACCCAAGTTATTTCAGGTTTACATTGAAAACAATTTTTTAATTGTCATTATTTAATCACCTTCATGTTATGTTCCAAGACTTCTTCTGAAGTCTCACAACATCTCTGTGTGATGAATAGACTGGAATTTATGTCATTAACTAATAATCTTTCCCTCAACAAAAGCTTTGAAATCATATTCACTTCCACAAATCTAAATATGAGATTTGATGTCCTTGAAGCATCTTTTATTATTTTACATGAAAGTGTTCCTCTTATCTCTTACAGTATGCCCACCTAGGCTGCACTGATTTCATAAAAAAAAGATTAAAAACAATTCACACACTATTTTGTGAGATTTTTATGTTTTAAGTCTCTGCTGCTCACCAATACTGCATATTATTTGATCAAAAATACAGTAAAACCGTAATACTGTGAAATATTACAATTTAAAATAACCTGTTTTCTTTTTGAATATATTTTGAAATGTAATTTATTTATGTGATGCAAAAGCTGAATTTTCAGCATCCCTTACTTCTTCCTTTAATATGACACGTCCTTTAGAAATCATTATGATATGCTGGTTTGCTGCTCAAGAAACATTTATTATTAGCAATATTGAAAAGTTTTGCTGCTTAATATAAATTTTTTTTGTGGAAACTGACTCATTTTTTTTTTTTTTTTGTATGAGTAGAAAGTTCAAAATAAACACATTTCTTTGAAATAGAACTCTTTTGTACCTTATAAATGTCTTTACTGTCACTTCCGATCAATTTAATGATTCATTGCTGAATGAAAGTATTAATTTCTTTCAAAAAATCTTACCGGCCCTAAACTACTAAACTTAACTGTAAATATAATTTCTCAGTAATATCTGTTCCATTTTTGCCATTGTCAGCAGGAGACACAGAACATTCCCAGTATTTCGTAAGTCCTACCTGTGTGGGTGAAAAAGGGAGTTGCTCTTCAGTCGTGCCCTTTTCATTCATTGTTAAAAGCTTTGTGGAAACACACCCTTTGTGTGTGAAGTATTCAAATCTAATTGCTGTTGTGCGGCGGAGGGAGGCCGGTTCCTGCAAGCGCACAAATGGAATCTGCTTGAAAGAGCTCTTACAGTGTCATGTGTGTCTCCAGGGACAATAGCAAACACAATAGCGTTTAAAAGCACCATAAAAATCTGTTGATCTCACGCACCCGTGTCCTCTTCATTCGCAGTGGTTCTGATCGGCGACTCGGGTGTGGGCAAGAGTAACCTGCTCTCTCGCTTCACCCGCAATGAGTTTAACCTGGAGAGCAAGAGCACCATCGGGGTGGAGTTTGCCACACGCAGCATCCATGTGGAGGGCAAGACCGTCAAGGCCCAGATCTGGGATACGGCTGGACAGGAGAGATACAGGGCCATCACATCAGCGTAAGTGTCTTCATAGAATCTAACAAGACATCAACTAATTTTAAAAAGGTCTTTTGTTTTGTAACAATTAAACAAATAGATATATATATATATAATTTTTAAATAAAATGTACTTATAATGTAATAGTAATCAATCATATATATAATAGAAAAAAGTGTGTGCATAATTATTCGGCAAGTCAATATTCTGATCATATGGTTTAACAATTAGTTTTTTGTTAATTTTGTACATAGTCATATAGTGTTTATGTGTTTAACAGTGTTGGGGAAAGTTACTTTTAAAAGTAATGCATTACAATATTGAGTTACTCCATAAAAAAGTAACTAATTACGGTACTAAGTTATTTTTTATGGAAAGTAATGCGTTACGTTACTTTTAAAGCTGGACAGGCTTGCTTTTTTGTTTTTAATATAAAAAGTTCTATTTTTGGCAAATCTAAAAGCGCTTTCACACCAAAAGTGAAATGAATACGCTGAAGGGAAGTACATTTACGTCCGTAACAGTAGAATGCAGAAGAAGAAATTTAAACACACTTCAGCAATAAAAAAAACACAAATGTTTGTCTAGAGTAATTTGTGCTTATTAGTATGGTTGAACTGGATCATCGAAGGTCAGAAGCAAAGACATTGTTAATAGAATGGGATTAAATACATAAAGGATATTTGTGTTGTTTAACATTTAATTATTGCAGGTTTGTGTCATATTCTGAGTTGAATTATTTTTATTCGTTTTGAGGAATACTGAATCGTTTTTTTTTTTTTTTGTGAGTGAGATTAATTAATGCATATTTATATTTATTTTAGAAATACAGTAACATCTTCTGATTTCTCTCAACATGGGGACAGGAGAGCTGCCAGTCAATAAATTGGAAAAAAAGTAACTTGCGTTACTTATTTGAAAAAGTAACTCAGATATTCTCTTGTAAATTAAAAAGTAATGCGTTACTTTACTAGTTACTTGAAAAAAAAGTAATCTGATTACGTAACTCACATTACTTGTAATGCGTTACCCATTACAAGACAACACTGGTTGTTAACAATGGCTGGAAGTAAAAAAAAAAAGGCTAATATCATATATTCCATTATTAAAGGAATAGTTCACACAAAAAATTAAAATTCTTCATTATTCTCTCCTCATGTCGTTCCAAACCCGTAAGACCTTCATTCATCTTCAGAACACAAATTAAGATATTTTTAATGAAAGAGCTTTCTGACCCTGCATAGACAACAATGTGACTGACACATTCAAGGCCCAGAAAGGGAGTAAGGAAATCGATAAAATAGTCCATGTGACCTCAGTGGTTCAACCGTAATGTTATGAATACTTTTTGTGTGCAAAAAGGTACAATCGTTTACAGGTACAATTATTAAGATTAATGTGGTTTGGAATTAGTCAAATGTGCTTGGGGAAAAAAGTATAAATAGAATAATTTTAATTAATTCTCGTATTAAACTAAATGATTTAATTTCTAGGCCTGTTGGTTAAAAATATAGATATATTAGGCATATAAAAAATTCACTCTTGTCAAGATTTGATAGACAATAATTGATCTTACAATACAATACTCTCACAATACCTTAAACAAAGCCAAATTAGAGTTAAAATAGTGCGGTTTTTTTATTATTTCTTCTGAGACGTATGATGACCAGTTAACATAAAGTACTGTTCATTAACCAGAATAGAAATATTCTTAATTCTGCTTGGCTAAAAATACAGAATTATGTTAGATGACCATGCTTGCACTCTGTCCCTGACTAGATATGTGTAAAAAGTTTTAAATGTATTTTATAAATAATAATTGATAAACATGGAAGCTCAAATGTGTGAGGTAACTAGAAGAATAACAAAGTGCAGTACATTTTAAAACCATATGCGTTCATGATTATGATAATAAATGAAAATAATATAGATTGTTTTTGCATAGTTAAAATAACTGGAAGCAACTGCCACCTGAAACAATGCACATTCAAGGGTAAAAATTGCCTAGCCCGCTCTTATATTAAAAATGTAAGGTGGATAATTGTGCCAGATTTCTAATCATTTATGCTTGCCTTTTTAAAGTATAGTACAATGGGAGTACGTAGACTCGCATGAAGTAGGAAGCATTTGAATAATAAGAAAACAACACTGTTTGGCCTCTAATGATGTACCCTCAGATAAGATGAAGACTTTAATAACAGCTGTTTTATTTCACACACCGTAACTGTGATCATATGACCAGCCAAATACTCCTTGGTAATCACACTATTATTGGGCACCTTAGATTGTGGAAGAAATGTGTTATTTGTTGCTGAATAATGAATGCATCTTTCAAATGTCTGTGTGTGTGTGTTCACAGATATTACAGAGGTGCTGTAGGAGCCCTGCTGGTCTATGACATTGCCAAGCACCTGACCTATGAGAACGCCGAGCGCTGGCTGAAAGAGCTGCAGAATCATGCTGACAGCAATATTGTCATCATGTTAGTAGGGAACAAAAGTGACTTGCGCCATCTGAGGGCCGTTCCTATGGATGAATCCAAAGCATTTGCAGGTTAGTGTTGTGAGGACTTTATTAGCTAGTTTAATTACTCAAGAGTTGACGTTTTTATTTCTGGCAAATCAAAGTTCTAAAATGATATCTGAAAACGCTAGATTTATATAAAGGAGTCAGAACATAGTAATGAATTGTATTTAACTAAATATTTCACTGTAAATTTAAGACCTAATATGCCGCTTTTGTTAACTAAATAATTGTTAAACACCCTTGGTAAAAACCAAAAAGGTCGCTTGGAATGCCTTTAAAGGTCACAGAGGTGCTGATAGTGTTCAAGGCGTATTGGCTGAGGTGTTTATACATTACAGGTCTTGCCGCTGATTGGTCAGTATGAATGTCTCAGATTTTATTTAGTCACATGGTCAGGAAATAAAATGTTTGTATGTTCATTTCTCTGGGCTCTGAGAAGTTGAACACTACTTCAATATAACCTTTAAAGCAGTACTGTTAATAAAATGATGTTCTATTGTGTAAACTATTTTTAGGCAATGTTGATTTAGCATTACTCATTTATGTGTAATGCATTCCATTAACAATATAGTCACGATGCTCTCCACATACTTTGCTATCTTCATTGTTTTATTAGTAATATAGGGTGGTAATTAGCAAATGTAGCTTCATACCATGATGCTGTTATAATTACTTTGCATTTAGGGATGTTCATTTCGGTTATTTTCCTAACCGACGCTCGTTAACCGATTAACCGACAAGATTATTTTAAATTAGAATTGAATTAAATTAAATTAGAAAGGTAAGTGTCTGTGACCCGTTAAAAAATACTACCATTTGTTTCCCGGGGATTAATTTTACATGCGGAAAAAGCAGCAAACAACAAACATGAGGATTTTCATAGTCATATCATATCATATATCACGCATCTGCAGCGCTTCTGCCAGCGGTAGAAAACATAATTAGCTAGCTATATATATATATATATATATATATATATAGATATATATATAAAACAGTGGGGAAAAAAAGTATTTAGTCAGCCACCAATTGTGCAAGTTCTCCTCACTTAAAAAGATGAGAGAGGCCTGTAATTTTCATCATAGGTTTACCTCAATTATGAGAGACAAAATGAGAAAAAAAATGCAGAAAAATCACATTGTAGGATTTTTAAAGAATTTATTTGCAAATATGGTGGAAAATAAGTATTTGGTCAATAACAAATTTTCTTCTCAATACTTTGTTATATACCCTTTTTTTGGCAATGACAGAGGTCAAACGTTTTTCACAAGGTTTTCACACACTGTTGCTGTATTTTGGCCCATTCCTCCATGCAGATCTCCTCTAGAGCAGTAAAGTTTTGGGGCTGTCGCTGGGCAACACTGATTTTCAACTCCCTCCAAAGATTTTCTATGGGGTTGAGATCTGTAGACTGGCTAGGCCACTCCAGGACCTTTGAAATGCTTCTTACGAAGCCACTCCTCCGTTGCCCGGGCGGTGTGTTTGGGATAATTGTCATGCTGAAAGACCCAGCCACGTTTCATCTTCAATGCCTTTGCTGATTGAAGGAGGTTTTCACTCAAAATCTCACAATACATGGCCCCATTCATTCTATCGTTTACACGGATCAGTCGTCCTGGTACCTTTGCAGAAAAACAGCCCCAAAGCATGATGTTCCCACCCCCATGCTTCACAGTAGGTATGGTGTTCGTTGGATGCAACTCAGCATTCTTTCTCCTCCAAAAACGACAAGTTGAGTTTTTACCAAAAGGTTTTATTTTGGTTTCATCTGACCATATGACCTTCTCCCAATCCTCTTCTGGATCATCAAAATGCTCTCTAGCAAACTTCAGACAAGCCTGGACATGTACTGGCTTAAGCAGGGACACACGTCTGGCACTGCAGGATTTGAGTCCCTGGCGGTGCAGTGTGTTACTGATGTTAGCCTTTGTTACTTTGGTCCCAGCTCCCTGCAGGTCATTCACTAGGTCCCCCCGTGTGGTTCGGGGATTTTTGACCCTGCCCACGGGTTGAGATCTTGCGTGGAGCCCCAGATCGAGGGAGATTATCAGTGGTCTTGTATGTCTTCCATTTTCTAATAATTGCTCCCACAGTTGATTTCTTCACACCAAGCTGCTTACCTATTGCAGATTCAGTCTTCCCAGTCTGGTGCAGGTCTACAGTTTTGTTTCTGGTGTTCTTTGACAGCTTTTTGGTCTTGGCCATGGTGGAGTTTGGATTGTGACTGTTTGAGGTTGTGGACCGGTGTCTTTTATACTGATAACGAGTTCAAACCGATGCCATTAATACAGGTAACGAGTGGAGGACAGAGGAGCTCTTAAAGAAGAAGTTACAGGTCTGTGAGGTCCAGAAATCTTGCTTGTTTGTAGGTGCCCAAATACTTATTTTACCGAGGAATTTACCAATTAATTCTTTTAAAAATCCTACAATGTGATTTTCTGGCTTTTTTTTCTCATTTTGTCTCTCATAGTTGAGGTATACCTATGATCAAAATTACAGGCCTCTCTCATCTTTTTAGTGGGAGAACTTGCACAAATGGTGGCTGACTAAATACTTTTTTGCCCACTGTATATTAAATAATCATAGGCCCTATCCGATAAACACATTTTTTACTTACATATAAATTAAGAAAATGAAAGAACAACGGTGCAACAAGTATCTAGATGCAAGAGTTTCGGTTTCATTTTTGTGCTGGGGCGAAGGAAACATACGATAGTAAAGAGCGGCATCCTATTTATTCTTTGTTTATTTTACAAAAGCACAATGTTTTTTTTTTATTGTGAATGTACACAAATAAATGCAAACCTTTTACAATTCCAATTATCTTTAAGACTAAAAGGAGTAGTTTATTCCAATGTTAGAAGGAAAAAATTCAAGTGATCGCGCCGGCGCCGCATGCGCGCACTCCGTTAAGCATTGCTACCTTGACAATGCAGCCTGTTCATTATCATAATAAAATACAGTCAGTAAACATATGGGAAAAAACTATGTAGTAAAAAATATGTAGTAAAATCTGTTAAGCCGTTAAGGTTAAGTGTTATCACTGTATCGCCGTGATGTAAAACATTTTGTTTTATGTGGATATTGGAACGCAAGTGAAGCCTAGGCTACATAATAAATAATAATTTGCCATTCAAATACATCACAAATACGGAAACATTTGATTTTGTGTCGTATGAGAGACCCAACCTTGGTTTCAGTTTCGTTTTAGCCTAAATGAATTCGTTTTGGCTTGTCGTTTTATATTGCTATTGCTTCTTATATTTGTAATTCTTGTTCTTTTCTAAATACTGTTAATTGAAAGGATTTGTTGTGGAGTGAGGGGAAATAAAATATACTAGCATGTTTACAGTGTACAACGTTTCGCCTCGGCTAAGCCTATTATCTGAATGAACAATAAAGCAACTTACCGCGCCTTATGTTTTTTTTTTGTCCCCCCTAAAAAACACTTTTTTTTTTTATACGCGTAGCGTATTTTAACCATGCAGCAAATCTTTTTTAATATTTTTATAAATTACTGAAAAAAATTAATAATTAAATGACTTTTTAAACCGTTTAACTGATTGTATTAATCGGTCAGTTAACCGGTTAAAATGAACGTCCCTAATTTATACATTTGGCAAATACTTTAATCCTAAGTCAACTACAGTGTATTCAAGATATAGCTTGCTTAAGTTTTGATACACCATGACTTTGGTGTTTCTGGTGCTGCGCTCTGCTGTTTGTGATACCTGCTGTTAACTTTTTTTTCTCCGTTATCTTGAGTACTGAATGCAGTAATGATTTTTGCTTATATCGCATGCTACTTGTTTATCTCAGAAATGGAGTTTGCTAGCTGGTCTATGTTCTATCTAAATATTTATGCCTTTTTTGTTTATGATAATGTATTTGGGAAGCTAGATATATTTAAAACGTCTTTTATATTTTTCTGTGTTTAGAGATGTCTACATTGAATTGTGTGTGTGTGATTTACAGAGAAGCATGGACTTTCTTTCCTGGAGACCTCAGCGCTGGACTCTTCTAATGTTGAACTTGCCTTTCAGACCGTTCTTACAGGTCAGTCCTGAACAAATCATCTAGTAGGGTGAATATCACAAAGCTTTTGGAGGTGAATCTCATGAAAACTGTGAAGAACATGTACCAGTCATTTTTTTTTTAAATTAAAACATTCAAACATTAAAACAAAAGTAATGAGAGTAGTAGTATTTAAAGTATTTATGCATCATTTAATATATTGATTATATAAAAAAACATGGACATGAAAATACTCAAAAGTTAAACAGATGCATTGCCATAATGAGATTCATTTTCAATGAGGGTCATTTTCAAATGTTGTAAATTTTTAATTTTAGAGAGAAATGTGACCTGGTTGTTTTATTAACTGGATGTTTCTGACATTCGATTCTGCTCAACTGAATCATATTAAAATATGCAGAAAATGTACAATATGTACATCAGCAAAAAACACTTTCAGGCACGTGATTTGTTTCCCACCCCTAAAAAGTGGAAATGCACCATTTGTGGTATAATTGTCACTTCTGTGATGCTTTCCAAAAACAAAACAAAGTTATTATTGTTCTTGTTTGTTGTTGTTAAATATTAATAATTTATTATTTATTACTAATTTCAGAACAGACTTGTAAGGGTAAAATAATGGAATATATTTCCCCCCTTGAATTACTAATAAAAAAAGTAAAATATCATATTTACTCAAATCATGCAAATTGACAGATTTTTTTTCATGAGATATTCCTTTTAAATATGAAGCAAAAAAAAACCAGTTGTCATTGCTGTAATACAAAAATCACCCAGAAAGGTTTTTAATTTAGAAATAAAGCATAATAATTACAATTACTTTATAAATATCATTTATAGTTTAAATAATAGCATTATTTTGTCACATTACAGTAATGAGAGTTTGGGGTTGCGAGGATCTGCTTAATTGAAAATAATTAATGACCTAAAAAAAAACAAGGAAGGATTTTCTCATTTATTTTTTTGTATTTATTTAAAATTATATATCTATTTTACATAACACATTTCTTGACAGTATTCTTAGGTTCCAGGGTGCTTTTGTATGTTATTTAGTATTAACTCTAGATGGCGTCAAACTCCACACCACAGATATCCTCTGCTGTGAATGAATGAAACAGTGTTTTGAGGTCAAACTTTAAAAGTTTGCCACGCAGAAATAGTGATTTTCTTTTTTGCCGTTTTTCTTCTTTGTTTGGCCTGGGATATACCTCTCTTCAGACACACTGTGTTACACAGTTACACTGTTCATTTCTATGCGTCATTATGAACCGTAGCTAAAGTTGTTGCACTGTAAATAACAAACATGAAAGATCACGTTTATCAGGCAACCCTACATCATGCTGAACTCTGAATTCCGACTCTCTCTCATATAGAAATCTACCGTATCGTATCCCAGAGGCAGATGTCAGGGCGTGGCGATGACAGCTTCTCCCCCAGTGGTTCCAGAGTGGTTCCCATTACCGTGCAGCCCACACAGAATTCGGGCAAGCAGGGTGCTTGCTGTCAGAATAACTGAGCTGCCACAGCGCCACCATGGGATCTGGGGAAAATCGTCAACTTTGTTGGGCTGGGCTGCAAGATTGACCATGACCGTTGTATTCCCTGTGCGTGGTGTGCTTAACGTATGTAACAGACTTGCTTAGTTATGCCCAGAATCAGTGAGTAATAATCTTCAAAATTGGAGAACAAGAGATCTTGAAATTGAATGGATCAAAGATTTTCTCAGAAATGAGAGGCCATGCTTCTTGTTTCAGACTTATTAGAAATGAGCAGTTAGCTGGGGCGCTCAGACGTGGCTGCTCTTTTTATTTTATTCCTGCACTTTTTGCCACAGAGAGTTTGCTTGCAAACAACGGGCTGGAAGAGAGAGAAAAAGTGCTTAGAATGTGTAATGCTACTTTTAAGTAACTCTTGAATGGTTTCTGATCACAATGGGGATTCACTTGTGAAATTGTATATTCTTTTTCCTTTAGTGTGCCAGCGTAGAAGTAGTCTGACATCTTTTCCATGCATCTCAACACCTGAGAAATTCACACTGTGGTCATCATAGTTCGCTCAATTCTTACACTGTAACGGCCCTCTTGTATTTATTGAATGCAAATATGATCTTGTTATTCTGTGGTGTTTTTGCTTTCTTTTTTGTCATGCTTTTATCCGTCACTAGATTATTGATCAGAATTTCTCAAGGGTTTCTCCTTCCAGTCATGGCACTCATTTGCACAAGCACTGGGAGTGTTTTCTGTGGATCAGAGTAATGTTAATGGGTTAAGTTAATGGCTGTATGTGCTGTAATGTTTAATAAGAGTACAGTATGTTCAGATTTAGGGTTGGGAATCGTTGACAAGCTCTTAAATTGTTTGATGATTTTTATGACACTTGATTTGGTTATCGTTTCTTGAACTTATGCATTCAAAATCTATGCTATTTTATGCATAATAAAATATACAATATAGAGCCGCTTTAAAGTTTTTGTTGTCATGATGACCAGTATGCATCTTATTTATTCCCGGCTGTGCATTAACATCAGCAATGAACTTTCAGGCATATTATTTTTGACATTTGAAAGTACGAAAACACACCATTTGTGGTATACATGTCACTTGTGTGGTGCTTTTTCTCCCCATATGATAATTTTATATAAAAGATAATTTATTATTATATTCATTTATGATTTGTTTCCGTGTTCCAAATGTTCTTTAATTTTTACCTTAAATTACTACAAATGAATTAAGGTGCCAGAATTATAAAAAAAATAGTTCATCCAGTCATATTATCATATAATTTACTCAAATTAGGACACAGTTTATTATTTTGTGAGAACTATTTCTTTAAATCCCTATGATTCCCATCCCTACTCGGAGTACAGATGTTTGTTTTCCTGCTTTGACTTTATGATGTTGGAAATTTGCATGATTCGCTTTGCTTTAGCTGGTTTCTGGGTGTTGTTTTTGACTAATAGCTTTTTTCTGCTTGGAAAATGAGCGGCAGGTGGGATGCAGTTTTCTAATAGGAGCTTCTATGATTGGGTACATTGACCATATTATATTGCAAGGCAGGGGAACTGATGGCTTGTGATGTACTGCTGAGGTTTTCTTACTGGCAGTGAATTCCTCGCTGGCCACTCTTGTTATCTGCTACATGTAACTGTAACCCGAAGAGCAGTAGTTCTCTTGAGATCTCACTCACTGTCCCGCCTTTTCTGTCTTCTACGGCTTTTGGTGTGGTTTTATCTTTGCATATGTGTGCGGTGGTGTCCAGATCCTCCGTGCCTCAGGACAGGACAGCCAGCTCGTGTTTTTGTCTTTATTTTTATAGTAGTGTTGTCATTTGTTTAAAGACACGAGGTGCTTCCCTAAATGCCTTGCATGTAAGATTTATGCTAATGGCATCAATCTGCTATGCTGAATATCAGCAGTTTAGCCGGAGTCGTTGATAATTACTGCTTTGGGAAGATTCTGTCATCGTGCCTGTTCTTTTCCCAGTGGGACTCCTGAACAAAGACTCTGAATACTGCAAATACGTTTATACATTTTCAGTTAACATGGATGTTTATCAGCTGTTGGGGTTTTTTAAAACTTGGGTGAATAGATTTTACGTAGACTTTTGGAAACGTGTGTATTTTACAGGGTTCCCACATCTTTTGACCAGTGACTTCCACATGACCTTTCCAGTCGCTCTTGAATACCGGATAAGGGAATTTCATCGTATAGAGATTGCACCCACAAAGAGCAATTTCTAGTTGATGAAATATTTATGAGCTTTTTGAAATGTTATTAATTTCCATGACTTTTCCAGGTGATTTTAAAATTCCCTGATACTTCTGTGACCGTGGGAACCTGTGAACGCTTCTGTTTTTAAACTTTTTGGTGATTTTTATCCTTTTTTTTTTATTTGTGCAATTTACTGTGTATTTTATTGACATATATAAATAAAATCAGTTTTGTTTCAAATCATCAGGTGTGCGAGCAACAGAATTCAGGGTAGCAGTGACAGATTATTCAGTTTGTTTTATTAGAAACATTTACAATACAATTTCTCGAAAATAACCAAAAAATCAAAACTAGTATGGCATAGATACATTGATCAAATATCAAAAATGAAAGTCACAAAGAACATGTTCTAAGGAAAAAACCTGCAGTTTGCGTGCCCCGTGTAGACACGGTACTGAATTATGAAATCAAAACGACTCGTGGATTATCGGCTAGCCTCGTCTATGATATGGCAAACCCCTCGTTTATCAACAATAAATTGAACACTAGTACCAGGAGATGCTTGACCAAACTAATGCACTAAGACCACTATGAGAGCTGTATGAAACACTTCTACTGTGCTGGAAGCTACCAAATACAGACTGTCGGACTGGAGTAACTCATCCCAAGCGAGGTCACGTCAGTGACCATCCTAAACCCCCCGCCCCACCCCATGTTCCTGTCTGACTGAAATTGAAACCACTACACAACTATCATTGCCACCACAGAGCCAAAACAAAGTCGAGATGCGTGTTCACCATGAAGTACTGAGTCTATGCTTCTCCGTGTAAACAATAGTTCACCGCTTTGACATGTTTGAGACACTCTCGGTAATAATGAAACATAGGAATCAACCCTTGAGAGTAGTTTGTACATAAGCCTCATTTGTATGTGACAAAACAGGTTGATAGACGTTACATGCAAATAACGGTATTACTGTGAATGTGCTCGAAATCTGTATTCTGTTCACATACCTGCAAACAAATATAACGGTACATTTGATTTGCGGAATAAGTGTTTTTTTTGTTTTTTTTTGTAAGTTTTGTCATGCATATTTTTAAACGATTGAAAATCGGAACGGCGTTACATGTAATTGATTTTTGCTTGTATTATTACTGTATGCGTGTACTATGCACAATCATTTTTCTGTTTCACCCTGTTATACTTCAGCCTGTTATCACTTCATAACAATTGCATTTAAAAACAAAGCAATTTAATATATATAAAAAAGAAGGGACCCTTTATTCACTCAGTTATGAGGTGTTAAAGGACGAGTACACAACACTTCTGAGCGCTTCTAATATGCAAAAACGCGGTATTGAGGCACAAAGTTGAAGTGACTAAAATACCCCCAAATGCTATAAAATATTTCTGCCGTTATCCCATTGTTAATGCACGCGTTACGTATCTGACGTTTTAAAATATAAGCCTTTGAAACCCCACCCCACTCGTTTTATGCTGTCAGAAGTGGGGATTTTTCTAACTTTCATAAATAAAAATTCTATAGTTTTAATCATTTTAGTAGAAATCAACTTCATGCGTTTTAGAAATATATTAACTTTTTAATTTATTAATTAAAAAACAAAACGTCTTGAAGTTACTTATAAATATGTTTGCTTCATTAAAGATATTCATAAATAACATCCAGATACTGACCTCTTCTTCTATGAAATAATAATGCATGTTAGCAAAATAGAATCTTACGAAACAGCTATAAGACATTTTAAGTTCCCTTTTAAGTTGCTTTGTATAAATGCTGTGAGGAAGAACCTAAGCGGATATGGTGGTATTTCTCTAGCCATGAAATTCAACTTAAAGCTCACTTTTGATAAAGAAACAAAAGGCAAAATTAGACATTGGTTGGGTGGCCATTTTTTTTACATTCAAATACATTATTTGCCCTTTGTACTATACTGAAAGGCATTATAATTGCTTAAGTGCATCACGTATATGTTCCCTGGTGATTCTATGGAATGGATGCTGCAGTCGTTATAGATAAATACATGCAGCTTCGCTATCTGTAAGAACATATAAGGGTATATGTTCGCCTAAAACTTGAAAATATCAAGACTAAAAATGCAAATATATCCATTACGGGAATGCAAGGTACAGTTCAGCTTATAAGTTTGCAAACCCCTTGGAAGAATTTTTAAACTGCATTTTATTTTATTTTTTAGTACATCCCTTATGCATTTGTTTGACACTACAGGCAAAACCTTGTTTTTCCCTGCGTTGGACATTTTTGAGATTTTGGGCTATTTGGCTTTTTGTAACGGGTAGTTTCAGACTAGTGGAAAGAAAACGTGCATATACACTTTTAAGTGGTTATTGCATTGCAGTTTATCCATTTGCGTCTGTAGATTTTTCAGTTCCATAGATATTTTATAAGCGTTTTTTAACCCCCTAAAACATGGTGAAATGTATTTTTTTCTGATTTATGTTGATAAAAGGAAAAACATTTGTTTTTTATCCCGGCTTCATCTCATCCGTGTTACGATTTATGTGTATGTGAATAATCAAATTTGTGTGTATATTAATAGATAATGCCTCCATGTGCATAATTTAAACATAACAGTTTCAGAACACTTGAAATACAAAAAATGTAATTCAATCAACTGGAGAAATATGGTGATTTCTATTAGTTATTTTTTTTAAACCTATTCCCTTTAGTGTCCCGCCGTAATATCCACAAGACCAAATTGGTTCACACTGCTCTTGTTTTTTTTTATCATGTTTCTTCCTCTCGGATCATGACTGACTGTTTGATCATGGTGATATTTTTGAGTCTCCATGGTTCGGGCCTGTGCTGAAGTTGCCACCACTGTTCTTGATACACTCATCCAAGTCTTTGGTTTTCCAGCATGCTCTGCACATTTGAGTTCTTCCCCACAGTGGCTATACGATGTTGATCTCCAGCTCTGACACTCGGGACAATTGAGGGACTCATGCAGCTTTCACAAAAGGCAGCAAACAATCATTGATGCTCAAGAAGAAAACCGAGTGTTACAAACTATACGTATGCGAACTTCTTAACGGAATCAATTATTTGTGTAAATTATTTTGTATATGGCATCTTCAGGGCAGTACTAAAAATACAACTTTTTTTTTTTTTTTTAATGCTAAGCACCTTCTAAACAGATTCTGCTTGGGGTTTGTAAACATGAGCACAACTGTATTGATCTGGTATTTGTGCATTATAGATACTTTACGTTGGGTAGGAGAAATATGTTTGGAAAAATAAACTGGTGTCATTGTACAGCATTTCATAAAACACCAGCTGTAGTCCTCACTAAAAATCTCTGTTGTACAAGTGGCTCTGTTATATTTTATCTACACAGGCTGTTCAAAGGTTAATAATGCTCTGTAAAATAATTTCCCAGCATGCACAACCAAAAAGAAGCAAGAGAAGCTGTTGAACTGCAACTATTGAATTTATGTATACACAAGTTTCCAATTGTAGTGATTTACTGAATAAATGAACTTTTCCATGACATTCTAATTTATTGAGATGCACCTATATATACTTACAGATAAATACATTTAAACCACTTAACTTAATGATTGCTATCGGGAATTGAAGAAACCAGCATAACAAAAAAATTTTCTGAAGGCAATCACCTATTGCACCTTTAAAATATATATATTTGTTATGATCACGTAGTGGAAACTTAAAGAGAGAGTTCACCCCAAATTGAAAATTTTGTTTTCTACTCACCCCTATGTTGTTCCAAACCTGTAAGATTTTTTCTTCTTCTTTTGTGGTACGCAAAAGACGTTTTGGTGACCACTGACTTGTATTGTATGGAGAAAACACATTTTGAGACATCTCTCAAAATATCTTCTTTTATGTTCAACTGAAGAAAGTAAATCATACAGGTTTTTAACAACATTAGGGTAAGAAAATGACCACATCATTAAAATGTTTGGGTGAACTATCCCTTTAAAACCCAACTTCATGCGGCAATTTCTGTCATTAAATATAATAAAAAGTCTAATCAAGTGGCATTTATTATGAAGAACATTAAGCTAAGTTTTATATTATATCACAGACAATTCAAAAGCATGTCTTGAGACCCCTGGTTCTGCTTCATTCCATTGTTCTCCATCAAGCTGTTTTAAATGCAAGAACACGCTCCAAAAAAAAATCTCCATTGTCTCAACATATTTGTGATTAAAGCAAAGGCATGCAACAGATAATTAAAATGTGCAATGATATTCATGTGCCAATCACTAAAATTGCTCATTGCTAAAGAAGTGCATATGCATGAGGGATCTCCTGAGAAAAATATTAGAAACACTGATCTGATGCAGTTAAATTCATATATTAAAGTGTTGCTTAAGTGTCTGAATACTGCGTGTTTGTTTAATTTCCTTGCTTTCTTACCACTCTTTATTTCTCTCTCTTTTTAATGCTGTCAGGCGGCAGACAGTGACTAGCACCCCCTGCTGGATAGAACTGCACCTGAACGGTCCTCTTCAGTGGCTGGAC